>JAMAGY010000013.1:26000-117796 GCA_023626415.1 Penicillium sp. S1701 | reverse complement strand
TTAAAAAACTTTAATTTGTAAACAATAAATAACGTATTGCTTTTTTTTTTAATTTTTTTAAAAAAAAAAAAAAAAAAAAAAAAAAAAAAAAAAAAAAAGGCTAAGCGAGTTATAGACTCAAAACTTGGAATCAAAACTTGAAATCATGTATATCAACGGGAGAAAGCTAGCACTAGCCAATACCAAAACCACATTCCTAATTAGAAGTCTTCTGTACAACTCCCCTCGCGAACTCAGCAAAAGTGATCCCATCATCCACCTCTTCACCCAGATTCGGCTGCGTAAACACAGCCAAAGTATTCCTGGCAATCCTTCCAGTCCCCGTCTTCGCGCCCTTGACAAAATGCGGCACAGCACGGAACTTTCCCTTGGTGATAAGTTGCAACGCCTCACCCGTCTGGAAAGCAAGACAGTCCTTGGGGATGTTAACTTTGACAGTCTGGCCCGTTCGCGAGCGGATGTATAGACCCGCTGCAGGATCAGGCGAGGAAGGCAATTCCGGGAGAGTATCACTAGGCGTAGAAGGTAAGGTTGGAGGCGAAGCTTCTTCATCAAGGAACATGGCCGAGGTAAGACCAGTTAGACAACCGTGATCGACGTGTGTAGCGCACCAGTCATCGTCATCATCACCACCATGCTCGCCTGTCTCTGTCGTAGTAGCATCAGATGGGAAATAATGCAACAGTCTCGCCTTGGTAGTCAAACTACCTCGTACCACACGCTCCAGATAACCCTTCGTATATCCATCGATATTGACCTCTGCAAACCTATCACAGGCACCAGCCACCAGCACCGCGGTATCAATAATCAACGAGCAGAGCTCCTGCACGCTGCCGCGGAACCCAGGCAATTTCTCCGCATCGGGCCAGATATTCGGCGCGGTGTATTGCGGAAAATCGGGGAATCCGTCGGCTGGAGCGTTGTTGAGGGTTGGATTTTGGTAGAAGGCGCAGTTGATGTAGTATGAGCCCTTGTGTGTGTCGTATTGTCCTGATTTCAGGGTTTCTTTGCCACAGGACCAGCCCACGAGGTATTTGGACTGAGGGCTTTCAAGGGTTTCTGGGAGGTTGGATCTTATTAGTTTTAATTACGTATATCTCTCCCCTTTCTTTTTCTTTGAAAAAAGTTCCTTCTCCTAAGATTAAACATGTGGTGATGTTCATTCGGTTGAGCATCGAGAACGCACCTAGTTCAGTGGCCGGGAGGGTAGCCAGGTACGAGGAATTGGAAAGGACTTGGGCGCGGAGCTTAATGAACTGCTCTGGCAAGTCTTTTACAATCATGATTCCCAAGGATGACGGGCCAAAAGCCTCGGTCAAGGTGTCGAATGAGACGGTGCCTGTAGTGTGTGTTGATTAGCCCTCTCTGCTTCGGGCAATACAAGATTTTTTTTAAGTTACAGACCATTCTCGAGATCTTTCAGACTAACAGTGACTGCTTGGGCCACGGGCACTGGAGTGACACTCATGGTGTGCTGTGCTGGTGCTGTGCTGAGCTGGGAGAAAATTCCAAGTTGAATTTGATGTTTTCATGTTTTTCTCTCCAAGACTTCCCCGCTTGCACGCTTAGCGGCGGCTGAGGTTACAATGCGGAGTAGATATATCAGGTCAACCGCTCTGAGAGATGAACGAAGATTGCTATTGGCTTGTTGAGAAGTTGAACTAAGTCTATTGTATTGTACAGGGGTATTAACTAGTTTCAAACAAAAAAAAACATTTACTCTTACTCGGTCTTCCGACGGGTGACCGCACGGAGAGTGCCAAATGGCAACACATCGCCGATGCGCTTAGCTCCTGTAAACAGCATCGCCAGTCGGTCAATACCACATCCCCAACCTCCAGTCGACGGAAGTCCCCATTCTAGGGCCTCAAGGTAGTTCTCGTCAACCTCCCCCGGTTCACCGGCTGCCTTGCTGAAGCGCAGTTGGTCCTCAAACTTGCGGCGCTGCTCAAAGGGTGAGTTCTCCTCTTCATATGTATTCACAACTTCCTTGCCTTCGATGAAGAGCTCCCCACGTGCAGCGACGACCTGCTTTGTGACCGGGTGGACGAAGGATTTCGAGAGGGGGGAAAGACATTCGGGAGGATTGACGATAAACGTGGGATCAATGCATTCAGGCTCGACGTAGGCACTGCAGAGTTCGTCGAGGAGACGGGGGAGAGTAGCCTTTTCGGGCATAGGGAGGGAAAGGTCATGGAAAAGAGTGCGGATGTCATCGAGGGCGGAGGGGGAGGTGAGGTCGGGGAGTTTGCGCTGGATGCGTTCTTCGATGCCGGTGATGAAGTCGATGCGGCGGAATGGAGTGGCGAAGTTGGCCGTCGTTGGCTTGAGCGTGCCATCCTGGTTGAGACTTTGGATGTGCGAGGCCATCCCCGATAAGAGGTCTTCGGTGATGCGCATCAGGTCCTCCAGGTTGGCGTAGGCGTGGTAGAACTCGCAAGTTGTGAACTCGGGATTGTGTGTCTTGTCAATACCTTCATTCCGGAAAGAAGGACCAATCTCAAAGACTTTGTCGAATCCTCCCACAACGAGCCGTTTCAACCATAGCTCCGGCGCAATTCGCAAGGATAGCTCGCGATCCGGAAACTCTGTAGCTGAGGTTGAGAAAGGACGGGCAATAGCACCACCAGCCTGGCCCGCAACGATGGGCGTATTGACTTCCATGAACGCCCGATCCACAAAGAACTGGCGCAGATACTGCGTCAAGGACGACCGCGCACGAATGATCTGAGCCGCTGTCGGGTCGGCCAGGAACTGAACATGACGAGGATAGGGAGAAGTCTCGTGCGAACTGTCGCGAAGAGGCACATCATGCAGGCACGGGGCAAGCAGTGTGGGCAGCTCAGTCGCCTCCACCGTGAGTTCGCCTCGGCCAGTACGATGCGGTTTACCAGTTACAGCTGGGGATATGAATCAGTACAGGATGTTCCCTATAGCTCCATGAAGGCGAGAGAAGAGTGAACCTGACATACAGAAGGCATCACCGCGTCGCAGCAGACGATACAGCTTTTTAAATTGTTCTGGCGAGACGCCCTCGAGCTGGCGCTTGTTGCACATCACTTGGATCTTATGGCCATCTTGGACGATATCGAAGAAGATCAATTTGCTTCCGGCCAGTCTATATGTACGAATCCTACCTAAGCTAATCTAAGTATACGGCAGCGAGATTTAACGCGAAGGCTCTGGAAGATGACCTACCAGAGACCACCACTGGCTCTTCTACTGATTCATTGTTGGCCAGTTGGGCATACCGCGAGCGGAACTCGCCGCAGCTCACGGTGCGCGCATCTGTGGCCAAGCGCGGATATGGATCGGCGCTGACCTGATAGATCTCTTGCACTCGCTCCTGAAAGGCCCTCTCAGGCGATGCAGTTGCGCGTGCAGACTGGTGGGTTAGTCGAGTTGTGCTGGTGGTGGTGGTTGTCCGGAGAAGGGACTGGGTGCGGTGCGGTAATAATAATGCTGTACTGAAGGACATGTTAGCTGGTGTCCAGCTGGCATTTTGTATCAGAAGAAACAATGCAAGGTAAAACGAAGAAAAAAGGATCAGTATTTGTGTCCGTTGCGTTCATCTGTCCGAAGACATCAACTGCAGCGGTTCTGAAGCAGGTGGGAAATATCATCACATAATTCGTAAAAGAAAGAAACAAGTGCAAAATTGCAAGCGCTTACCTATTCCTCAAGCCCTCCAAGCCTCGATACAAAGCTTGAGGGCGAATTGACTGCATTGTAAAAAAGGAAAAAGTGCAGGGGGGAAGAAGAAGAAGAAGATGGGAATTGCAGAAAAACGAGAAAAATATGAAGTGAAGGCGGAGAGCGAAAAGAAGTGGAGACAAGCTGCGACACCTCGAGACTTCCCAGACCTCCATCCATCCATCCATCCCAATAACCTCCCATCCACATCTCTCCGTGAGTTCAGTACCCAACTCTTTCTTCCCAATCCCACTATTCTAATCTGACTCATCCAGATAAACCCTTCTATCCTTTCCACTCTTCACACAATCCATCATGTCTTTCCTTTTCGGTGGTCAACCCAAGATGTCTTCGGAGCAGAAGCTCCTCGCTGCTGAGACCGAAGTCGAGATGATCTCCGACATGTTCACCCGGTACGAATCCTATCCCATTGCTCATCCTCATTGGACTGGAACAGCTACTTCGGAAGCTGCAGTTTCATTGTTCACCTGGCAGTCGCTAATAACCGCGCAGTCTCTCCGAGTCTTGCACCAAGAAGTGCATCCCGACCGATTACCGCGAAGGTGACCTCAACAAGGGCGAGTCCGTCTGCCTTGACCGTTGTGTCTCCAAGTTCTTCGATGTCAACATCAAGGTCAGCGAGAAGATGCAGGGTGAGGCCGCTGCCAACGCGCAGAAGAGCGGCGGCATGGGCTTCGGCATGTAAAGTGCTGCCAGCGCCGCAACGATAATACCAGAACAAAAGATAACTCGGTCAATTGGGGTATAGAGATTGATCGGAGCATTTCTTTTTTTGGTTATTTTGATTTTATTTTCGATGAGCCTCGTTCCACCTCTGGCGGGAAAACTCCGGATGGCCAGAAAGGTTACATTTATACCGTCACATTGGGAGGAGGCGAAGGACCGCCGATCTAAGGTCTATGTACAATAGGATATGAAGGAAAACTGGAGAAATGTACCAAGAAACATAAAGCAAACAAGAAAAAAAGAAAAGAAAATATCGTACAAGCGTGTTCGTATAATATATCCCGCTCATTGCGCCGGAAATCCAAATGATCGCCGCACCCATGCCATCCAGGAAATGCTGCTCTGTTCTTCTTCGCCCTGGAGCAATCCTTTGACCCGGGTTTCCACATTGACGATGTGACGTTCGAAGTCAGTCACGCCCTCTTCCATGTCCTCAACTTTGGACTCGAGAACCTGGAGCTCATAGTCAAGTTTAGCCCCGAGAAGCTCCACACGCTTCACGCTGTCGGTGAGATTGGAATGTTCATCTGTCAAAAGGTCGCTAGATCTTTCGCGAAGTCGCTGATAATCGCCAAAACGCTCCAAATAAACTGCATTGAGTTCTTCATAACGTTCATAAAGTATTTGGTTGAGCCCGTCCACAGAATCAACTTGGCGCTCAACCCAGGGAACAGTGTGTTCACTCAGTTCCAGGATTCGAGAGCTGAAAATTCGCGCATCGGATGCCATCATATCTTCTTGGGCAATTGCTTCTTCTAAATTCGCGGTGTTCTTCACCCGTGGCTGGCCACTTGGTGGCTCCCAGCTCAGGACAACTTCTTCAACATTGCTGAAGGACAGGTGCCGTGGACAACGATCATCGTCCCGATTCGCATCTCCGTGGAGATTGCGGAGCTCTGTGCAGCTTTGGGGTCGTCGTAGAGCCATCATGGCCAAGCCAGACACTGATTCATCACGGTCTCGATCCCGTTCACTTGACGCTGCAGTGGAGTGGGTACGTATTCTTTCGATATCTGATTCATCATCTGCGCTTCGAATAGGCTGCAGCTCTGGGACTTCATCGTCTTCTTGAGTTTGTAGAGCCTCTTCGGCTGCTGGTGGCGGGGAATCGACGTGAATTTCGGGAGGCTTTGCATCGGTACTCGTGGAGTCGGGCACGATGGCGGTCTCGGAGATTCCCACTTCTTCTTGTCCCTGGGTCACGGGCCCGTCACCTTTGGTTTCTGACAAGAGGTCAGACTGAATTCTCGGCCTAGCAAAGCTCCCATCGGTGTCGCCCTCGAAAGATGGACGGTAGGCGATGTCATGGGTCAGGTCGATACTATCTCGCGAATGCTTGTGGTGCGAACGTAAGCCGGGAATTCCGACTGCTTCTTTAAACCGATCAAGGCCAGCACGCGCATCAGAAACCCTTCCACTGACCCCCTTTTTCCGGTGCTCTTTCTCTTCTGTAGTTAGTGACTCGGGTGTCTTCCACTGTCGATCAAGTCCAGATGCAACTCGTTCTGCGTGCAGATCCTCCGTCGAGTGTTTCTTCCGACTAGTCCAGACATAGCCACCTTGATCGTCCGTCGTAAACATCATTTCTGAGCCTGATGCTTGTTTAAATCCATGATCGGTGCGACTCTTGCGAGCTTTCCCGAGCCAAAGCCACTTCGCTCGCGATCCATAAACGCATTGTACAAAGGCATCAAGGTCCAGAGTTTCGATATCGGCAATACCACCTTTCTCTCGCCCACGGACCATTCCCATGACCATCTCACCACCTTGTCCGCTGAGTTCGGTCATGGTGGATTTGATCGCGTCGGTCCAGCCTTCAGAGTTGGCTGCCTTCGCTGTGGCGCGATGCAGGCGGTCCAAAGTCCGTCGGTCGAGTCTCCGCGAGCGGTTCATCTTTTGTGATTTTTGGAATCCGCCGATTCCCCTCTTCAAGTTATCAATATCAAAGGCATCCTTTCCAACGGGTGCTCCATAGGCGTGTAGTCGGTTCCGAGCACCCAATAGGGTTCCCAGCAGGGCAGCCACACTTGTCGGCCCCAGGACACCATCGCTAGGCTCGATATTATACAAGTCAGTCCCGATGTCGGTCCACCAATTACCGATTGCCTCTTCAGTCACATCACATAGCAGACCATCCACATATTCGGGAGCTAGTTTGTCAAACACCATCAAGGCAATTTGGCATTGCTTGACCATCTCCATCACGGAGGTATACACATCGAGCCGCTCGCTTACACGGTAAAGTTGGTGAAACTTGGCCTCAGTTGCAGCCAAGGGCGGCTGGAGCTTCAGGCCCGCGCGACCTGCGCAACCGAGCCGTTTCAAATTCTCATTCACGATGAAATCATTCCGATGTTTCTTGAGATCGCCTTCGGGAACAGGTATGACCATGAGCGACGACGGAAACGAGCTCAAATCCGTCACCATGATTGTCCCCAGCGGGGTCTCCTTTCTCCGGGCATGGTATTGTTTCACGGCGTCAAAATACATGCGCAGGCGAGGCGACCATGTAGTCTCATCGGTTGGAACGCTCAACACGCCGACCAGGACCTTATGCGACGGATCGCCGGTATAAGTAGATATCACAAAGGTGGGATGGCTTCGTGAGCAGGCCCATTGTTCCACGATGTAACTCTCGTATCCTTCGAGGGAGGCTCGTCGCTCCAGTACGTCCGTGGAAGGATCTTCTTCAAGATATCGCAGGGCTACTGGATCGGTGAAGACCAGGCGTTGGTGGCCATGTCGTACGCGTTCTGGGACAGGGTCCGTCGTATTCGAAGCGGAGGCGGGGCTGCTTCTGGGGGCGTCGGGCGGCTTGCCAGGCTCGTGGCGATCAGGCGGCATAACCTGTGTGACAGGGTGCATGGCAGCTGTATATCAAGTGGAAACACGACGTGAAGCTAAAGAGAGTCCCAAGAAAAAGAATAACCCGCTTAAGCAAGGACCATTTGAGGCACGCAAGCAATATACGGCCACACCTCGGGCTTTCGTCAGGGAGGCGCCGACCTTCCTTGAACCGTCCTGCACGATCGATCAGGTAGGAACCACGGTGACATGTCCTGGATATAACTGTGGCGGCATGCCAGCGGTCTCAGATACGGGTGGGAGAAGAAGTGAATAGGAACAATAAGTGCAAGCAATCTCCTGAGAGATTTCCAGTTGAGTGAAGGCTGCAGAATTACCGACGTCACTACGCGGGCGGTGGAGGATCGACACCAGGCACGGTGGCACAGACACAGGGTGAACGGAGTACACGACAGGAGAGGTGCAAGGGACTCGAGAGTTGGCTAAATTAAGGGGGTGAGGAGAGACAGACGGCTGAGATGCTTGGTGAGGGTAAGGGGAAAGATGCAACGCGCGGCTATTGAATTGCAGGGTTTCCAATACGCCATCACAGCTGTTACGCGCAGCCGAGCACGACTTTACATGGGACAAGCTACAGAAGTTGACAGAGTGGAAGACACAAGGAATCACAAGGAATATTCTCTTCTCTACAGGCCACCAACATGGGTAGCACAGTAATGAAAAGTAGACCATGCGGTACATCGACTGGAATGTCATCGACAGTCCAAATGAGCACCAGCTTCAACGCGATGGAATACCAAGGCATTGGGCAACTTAAGTTCTTCAAAAATTCCCAGACGACCCGAAGGCCATCTGGAGTGGTCACGTAGGTAGTTTTCAACTAGCAAAAAGACGATCTCGGATTTCTCCTCACTGATACGCCTAAAACCCGTGCACTAGGATGAAGAAGAAAAGAAAAAGAAACGGAAAGCTGGAGGGTGGCAGGAAGTATTTATACCCCGTGACTCACGCTAGTCTAAGCGAGAGTGGGGGCCTAGACCAATCAGAGACAGAGCGGACAGCTGGGAGCCGGTTTGCTGTTGGTCTAGTCCGTATTGGGAATAGCGTAGTATAGGGTACAACGTACATACAGAGCAGCAGTTCACTTACTTTGCAGAGTAGAGCGTAGAGAATCGGTTCTGTAAAGGTACATTTCGTTTTCTACTGTTCAGTAATCACCTAGGATATATATACTCTGAGTATCAGATTGACAGGGCGTGAATTGTGCCACTCTATCCGGCAAAGCACAGGTCACGTGCGATGTCGTAAGGAGCGGCGATCACCCGGAACAGATCAACTCAACTCAACCCGATAACTTCTCCATTGATCTAATCTTACGACCTCGGAACCACCTCTATATCCATGCCACCCTCTATAGAAGCTCGAGGCTCTTGAAATCTGCGCCTAGATAGCCTCCATCCACGACACCAGTCTCCCTATGGCCCCCGGATTCATCGGGCGGTAACCTCATTGACTCCGCATTAGACCACCTCCCAAGACCCTACCCACCATGGATCTCGTCCAGAAGGAGCATGACCGAATCTTGAAGAGGCTCAAGGCCTCTCATGGCATTAAAAATGTCCAGTCCACTATCGATCTCCTGCAGTCGGCGCGGGACACGATCGCTGCCGGTTCGTAAATTACCGTCTCCGTGCTATACTGCGGGGAAGACTCCCAGCTTCGCGCTTCTCCACCAAAGCATAGCCAAAAGCATCACTGACAATCGTTCTGGCCCTTTTAGACCCAAACCAAGCTGCCGTTACCTTGGCCAAACTTCAGAATCCAGTGAAATCCTCATTCGACTCGATTAACGACAGTCTGAAAGAAACTCACAGCGGTCTGAATAAGTACACCAAGTCTCTTGATAAGGTACCTACCTACCTTCCCATACATGCATTCTCCTTCATGGCCCATAGACTTTAATTGACCTTCCCCTCGCGAAACAGCTCTTCAAGGACCGACCCCTCCCCAGCACCGAGCACAACGCCCTCTCCAACCAGGAACACCTCATCAACCGTGCCATCGCAATGCACCTCCTCCGAGAAGGACAGTTCTCTGTCGCAGCCACCTTCCTCTCCGAGATCGCAGAACAAAAGTCCATGCTGGATGAAGAAAACGTTTCACGGTCGAGTGAGCAAGCCTCGAGCCTACTCGACATCGATGAGGTTCCCTCGACCGAGATTCGCAAGCAGTTCGCTTCCATGTATTACATTCTGCACGAAATGAAAGAGAACTACAACCTTCTCCCCGCGATTGAATGGTCCCGAGAACACCGCGAGGCTCTCGCCGCTCGAGGGAGTAACCTAGAATTCGAACTGTGTCGTCTTCAATATGTCTGGCTCTACCACAACAAGTCTTTTGGACCAACCAATCTTCCTGGGAACTGGCAGTCTGCTGTCGCCTATGCGAGACAAGAGTTCCAGTCATTTGGACCGCGTTACTTGCCGGAGATTCAGAAGCTGCTGGGCGCTATGGCTTTTATTCCGAACATCCAAGGTTCGCCCTATGCGGCGACCTTCAACAACCCGACTGCGTGGGATGAAGTGGCTCAGTCATTCACCCGCGAGTTCTGCTCACTTCTGGGTCTGTCGGCAGATTCACCACTTTATATTGCTGCGACAGCCGGTGCAATAGCGCTGCCCACTCTACTTAAGCTACAAACCATCATGAAAGCTAAACGTACCGAGTGGACGACAGAGAACGAACTTCCGGTAAGCTTTTCTGGTTTCTTTCTCAAACCCAATCTGGAAGAATGATCAACTAACATCAGTTTCAGGTTGAAATCCCGCTTCCGCCATCTTACCTCTTCCACTCCATCTTTGTCTGCCCGGTCTCTAAAGAACAGGCGACTGACAAGAACCCACCGATGATGATGCCATGTGGGCACGTCATTGCAGACGAGTCACTCAAGCGACTCAGCAAGGGCGGCCGATTCAAGTGTCCATACTGCCCAAGCGAAAGTCATTGCAAGGACGCACGGCCGATTTTCCTTTAATGAGCAGGCGCCTTTCCCCTTGTCTCTACCCTTCTCTCTACCATTCTCTCTACCCTCTCCTTTTCACATGCGCAGCCTTCTTATCATCTTTTGCAATAGCACAAATCTTGGGGCGGGAAGTATCACGGCGCTAGGGTCCGGCGTTGACAGGATCAGCTTTGGTCTGATGGACTGGTTTCTTGTATCTATGCAGATTTATCTCATATTTTCCTCTTTCAGGCGTAGCAGGTTTGAATTGAAACTACCTAGGGTTCCCCCCCCCCCCTAAGGAACATACTATCTATCACATTGGATACTAGACTGCCTAGACTGCCCCATTCGCACCTACCGCAATTTCCCGGCACTCCACCTTCTCCTTCCTGATTGGCGGGAGTCCCGTGCAGTCCCGTGACCACGCGACCATTTGGCGACGGAAAACCGCGTTTCAAACCGGTCATGACGCGTCGGGGGAGTCTGGCCTGCCTATTGTGGTTATATTGAATGGGCCTGATCGTCTGTATGTGTCCATTCAATACCAGGAACAGCTTGTAATGATACTCATCATACTCAATTCCCAAGATTGCCCCAGTCCAGTCTTATAAATAGTCTCTTTTTACCCCTGAAATCGGGCTACAACCGATTTCTTTCTGTTCCAACACAATCCCCTCTCTCTCCATCACAGATACACATAGGAATTGATCATCATGCTTTCTACACGAACTCCACAAACTCCTGATAATTCCTCCAGGTACCGTGCAGCGAAAGCCTCGGCAGCCCGAGCTCGTCGAGTACGAGAGAGCTCTTGCGCCAGCAGTTCCCGCCATGCGCGTATCCCTGAACGGCGACACAGACTTGCCACTCCTCCAGATTCAACGTAAGGTCCTCACCATTCCATACAACTAGATTGAAAGACTAACATTTACACCCCAGCTCACCCATCAAAACATCACCCGTAGTCATGCTCCGCGTAGGACCCGAACAACGCCTTTTCGCCGCCCACGAATCCATCCTCAGCGCATCCCCATTCTTCGCTGCGTACTGCGCCCCACAGAGTCCCAGCCCAATCAACATCCCCACCATCCAGCACCCAGGTAAACGCATCGACCTACCCGATGAATCACCCGAGGTCCTATCCTGCGTCCTGGAATTCCTCTATAAAGGCGACTATTCCCCGCGTCTACGACACAATGCCCGGCGGCGGGCGTGGGAGCTAGAAGATGTAGAGGGAAATCCCGGCGCAACGATCTATCATCATCGGGGAGGGCTGATCTTGCGCGATACCGCAATCTAGTAAGTCCGCACATACTAGTAGACAATGACCATCCCAGCCTTACTCACAATTGTCTTGTCCAGCTGCGCCGCCCATAAATACAACCTCCCAACCCTGCAGCGTCTCGCGCTGCGCAAACAAGGTCTGCATACCGGCATCGATTGCAGTACGATCCTTGCCAGCGCCCGTTACGCTTACGCCAATACCCCGGAAACCGAGTCCAAGCTGCGAGCGCACTATCTGGCGCTGATTATCCGGTCCCGCGGCACGTTCAAGAGGAGCGGGACCATGCAGGTTGAAATGGAACGGGGTGGACGGCTGTTCTTTGATTTATTTGTTGCTATGTGTAATCATATGGTGAGTGGATGACTTCCTCCATTTCTTTTTTCCCCTTTGCTTTTTGCCTCTTTCTATCATTCTTGCTAGTTAGTCATGCTGATTCCTGGATGTAGGATGAGGACTTCGCCTCTGAATTATCTGCTTGCAGTAATTCTTTACGGCGGTAGGTAATTTATTGATTCTGGATGTTTTTCGGACTATTGTTTATTTCTTCTTCTTTCGAGCTTGCACCGTTTATACCCTTGTACCAGTACTATTGTTGTTTCTCCGTGATGCGAGCAAATTGGGGTTGGCATGTATTTATTGCGATTTCATTTTATCTTGCTTCCTTCTAAAGTAATACTGCTTCCAATGCTTTTAATGCTGCTTTGAAAGTATGGCCTGCCGTTTAGTGGGCGACTTGAGCTGTCATCTGCTTGGCTCAGTGAGGTGTAATCATACTCTCATCGACCATGGACGCTGAAGGAATAGAATTGTCATCATTCATCTATCCATTTTGCCTTGTTAGTTCGCGTTTGTTGTTGCGTCGGATGCTTGTTCCAGTTGTCGGTTGCAAGACAGTTGAGGCTCTTGGTTGCGGGTGACAAGATAGGCCCGCTGAGCAAGAGATCCATTGTTTCCGTGTCTTGTTAAAGAGATGTCAAGGGGGTATCGAAGGGGGCACTTGTGCAATTATTTGACAGTCAATCCATTATGTTCATGATGGACGGCGTGGCTCTTCAAGGTATGGTGTGGATATAAACCATCCTCCATATCAGCCTTTACACGCCGGTCCCTGGGAACGCAGCATTGTTCTTGCTGAGAACGACAATCCCTCGCTCTCGAGCAATATATCCCTTCATGAGACCCTAGGGAGTTTTACAGTCAGCTGGCGGCCAACCACTAGATCTAGACGTGATACACACCTTGTAGATAAGATTGGCCAATAAACACTCCACCTCGTCCATGTCCACACGTGTTCGGCCTGTCGCATGAGTACCAATTCGCAGAGCTGCCGCAAATTCAGCGACGGGGACTCGAGTTCGTCGGATCGCAGGTTGTCCTTCTTTGGGTTCTTCAAAGCCTCCCGCAATGAACACTTTACGGAAGAGGTTGCGCATCGCAATATCGCGTCCGCGCTCAAGGGGCAGATAGATCCGTCTCTTCACAAACTCTTCTTCACCGGCGGACATGGCCTTATCGAATCCAACCAAGTCGCCTTTCCGAATACAGTTCGACAGAGGCCGGAAAAGCTTCTCCAGTCGAGGGAATGGAGCTAGAAGTTGATTGCTGGGGAGCGTGTGCGTTGTGACCAAGTGACAGGGAATGAGGTACGTCAGGATCAACCTATATAACTGTTAGACAGAGGTCGATCAGAAATCATACTGGAGGGCACCAACTCTCTATTCTTGTTGGCGTGTCGATAGCATAGCCTCCATGCATTAGTGAGGTGTTCCTCGGCCTACAAACGTTTGACGATTAGTCGTAGATTTCTTACACCGGGACGTAACGATTTCGCATACCTCGGCATAATTCTCATCCAAGAAGTGTATCACACCAAGATAATACTCGAATGTTACAATGTGTGACTTGGGAAAAGCTTCCAGTGGGGGAAGATCATCTGATTGAGCGTTGATGGCCCGAATGAGATTCTTGGTGAGACCAACGGAGTTGATCTAGATCTTGTCAGTGATATCCTCGGCAGACGTTTGATGGCGGGAACATGGAGTCCCACCTTGAAATATGTCTTGAACAGCAGGTTGGTGGTATTGTAGATCCCCCACTTCCGAGACTCTTCAATCGGGGCGCTAGCCAGTGTGTCAGTGAGGGTGAGTCTAACCCCTCCAAGACATCATAAGACGTACCGGTCACTCAGACACAGGGTGAACATTCGATTAATAACCCGGGCAGCGTCTTCCAGATTTGCATTCTTCTCAAAATCGGCGGCCACGTCGTCCTGAAAGCCAAGGTCGGATGAACCCTGAGAGGCGACCTGGAGATCGGCCTTGATCGCAAAGGTGCGTAGGTACTTGCCCACGGTGTATAAGCAAGGCAGAGTCCAGGCAGGAAGGCCAGAGGCAATGGAGTACCCCCGAATGATCGTATTGGCCACCTTCTTCCATGTCGTGAAGATTGCGACAGCACTGGCCCCCGGGTGGCCAGATTCAAACTTCAATATCTCCCCCACGGCATCCCAATAAGCAGCGAAGATGTCGACCCAGGCATGTTGTTCGGCTTTCGAGACTCTTGGGTTTTTACCGTGGAAGAAGGAGGAGGTGAGGTCTTTAGTGAGGTATGCGGGATTGGAGAAATTGTAGAACGAGCGTAACCGATCGGGGTCATTCCGGGTCGCAATTGGAGTTAGCACTGCTGCGAGACCTGGGCCTGACCCATTATTGTAGGCATTTCGGAACTCATTGGCAAGGGTGCCCATGATTATTTCTCACTCTCGAAGACCAGGTTTCAGGTTTGAATAAGTGAAAGATTCCTTGAGAGGAATCGGGGATAGGGCGGGGGGAGTAATCGAGCCTAGAAGCGCGGTCCTTTGAAGGAGCCGGCAAGAACCCAGTTGGAGATGTGGCGCAGGTGGGGTATATGTGGCGGTGTCTGCTGAGGTGAGGGCTGTGGCTAGTGCTTTTAGGTGGCCTTCCCTCTTCGGGACTAGCGCGCAGGTGATGCCTCCACTCGGTTAAGCGAAGGGCGGTAGCCCTAAGCACTTTGCAACACACTCCCGGATTTCTCTCCACCGACGGCACACTAACGACTCAACCACGACAGCGACAATCATAGTAGGTGACCCTTGATACCCTCAGTTTTCGAACCGTTGCTAACAGATTCATTTCCAGATGGGTAAGTGACCTTTTTCAATTTCCGATTCTCCCTGCGCTTGGCTCGAAAACGATTTTACGGTGTGTGCGAACGGACGAGATACCATGCTGGAGCGAACAACTCAAATCGACAACTGCATCACCCCGCGAAAAAGAGATGGAGGAATATGGATCGTCGGAATTGAATCGAATCGAATTGGATGTTTGAGGAGGATTTTTCACTGTGCTGCCCGTTGGGATTGATATTGGGGATCTCGAATTTTTTTTTTATCGCCCACGACACAAACACATATTTCATCCCCCTTCACCCGCTAAGAGACTCAGCCAACCGAAGACCGCACACCCTATTATCGTTCAGAGCACTAGCGCAAGCGGAGAATTTGTCGACCTGAATTGTTCGGAACATGGACTGACAGATCCCTCCAGGGCGTCTTACTGAGTACCAGGTTATCGGGCGTCACCTGCCCAACGAGGCGAACCCCACCCCCAAGCTGTACGCCTCCATTCCATTTATTTCATTTCCGTTTGTTCGGTTCACTGATGCCAACTCGTTTAGGTACCGCATGCGCATCTTTGCGCCCAACACTGTGGTCGCTAAGTCCCGCTTCTGGTACTTCATGGCTCAGCTCCGCAAGCTGAAGAAGGCCAACGGCGAGATCGTCAGCCTGAACGTGGTATGTCGAGGCAGAAGATAACAACCACCCCCATTTGTCTGATCTGGTGCTGATTACCCTTTGATAGATCAACGAGAAGCGCCCCCTCAAGGTCAAGAACTTCGGTATCTGGATCCGCTACGACTCGCGCTCCGGTACCCACAACATGTACAAGGAGTTCCGTGAGATGTCCCGCACCGAGGCTGTTGAGGCTCTCTACCAGGACATGGCTGCCCGTCACCGTGCTCGCTTCGGCTCCATCCACGTATGTTTCACCACAACAGAACCCTTATATTCAGCAACACCATCTAATCCATACCCCTGCAGATCCTCAAGGTTGTTGAGATCACCGACAACGAGACCATCCGCCGCCCCTACATCAAGCAGCTCCTCGCCAAGAACCTCAAGTTCCCCCTGCCCCACCGCTCCGCCAACCCGGGCAAGAAGCTGTTCGCCTACTCGCGCCCCTCCACCTTTGCTTAAATGTGATGTTTTTGGGATTCTGGAGATGGAGTGTGTGGATGAATAACTGCGTTATGGCCATGGAATGCATGAAATACTGGCCGCGCGGAACGGCCTATGTATCCCAATAAAATGGGAGACAATTTGGATGTCTCTAGTCCCGTGTAGTGACATCTGAGGTTTAAATTTCAAAAATATCGGGTTCATTGTTCTGTCTTGGTCTGCCTTGGTCCACCGTAGAAGATTTCTTCCCCATACTGTTTTAGTCTTGAGTGGGAGTCGAAAAGATACTTGCCATTGGCGTAAAGAAAGTACTACGCTCCTTGGGCTGTCGTTTGCTTATACAGCAGCGTTGGACAAGAGCCCAAGACTCATAGCACGTTGGTTTATTGGCTCATAGGCCGTTCAACGTTCGATTCCAGAACTGTAGGAGTGATTACCGTAACTCCGGGGGGGGACCTTACGAGTCTCTTTGCATTGCTCTCCTCCCATACTGGTGCGGGATTGAAGTAGTCAGCGGTCCATCACGGAGGCTACGTTCGTAGAATATCGATCTAGCCGACCACGATGGCGAAAGCAACAAATAGGTACACCTTTGACAGTCAAAATTGGGAGTATCAGTAGTTACTAGTAATACCTAGTACTATAACTCTACTGCATAGATCTTCGCAATGGCCCAGGCGTATGATGCAGCCAGGAACGAAGCTGATTGCGTCATGGCGAATGGGGTCGGCAACCGACCGCGTCCGCTTTGGTAATCCCGATTTCTCCCCCGTTTTAACTAGGGTCCTCATCCTTCTCTCTCCACCTCTTCTTCCCCCCATTGTTACACATTGCAACAATGTTCGCTCGTCAGACTTTCCGTTGTGCTCAACCTCTGAAGCAGGTCGGTGCAATCGTCTCCCCCAATTCCTTCTGCCAAAGATTGCTAACCCCTCTCCAGAGCTTCCGCAAATACTCTGCGGAGGCCCCCAAGGCTGCTGAGTCTGCCCCCAAGAAGGCCAATCTCACTCCTATCTATGTGGGTGTCGGTCTCGCTGGTCTAGGTGCCGGTTTCTACCGTTACAACACCGCCGCTGGTGCGGAGCCCAAGGACCGCCCCAAGGTTTTCAACGGCGAGGAGTGGATCGACCTGAAGGTCGCTGGTGTCGAGACTCTGAGCCACAACACCAAGAAGCTCCGCTTTGAGTTCGAGGATAAGGAAGCCGTTGGTGGTCTTCCCGTCGCTTGTCAGTCACCTTATCGCACGTCCCAATTCCAAGCTCTAGAGGAACTAACATATCAACAGCCGCTCTGCTGACCAAGTTCAAGCCCGAGGGTTCTGAGAAGTTCGTCATCCGTCCCTACACTCCCACCAGTGATGAGGGTAAGAAACAAAAAAGGAAAAACCGCGCCCTATGGCAACAACCGCTAACCAACCTTTAGACCAAGTCGGCTTCCTGGAGCTCGTTGTCAAGGCCTACCCCAACGGCCCCATGTCCTCGCACATCCACTCCCTCACCGTCGACCAGCGCCTGGCTTTCAAGGGTCCCATCGTCAAGTACCCCTGGGAGGCCAACAAGCACAACCACGTCTGCCTGATCGCCGGTGGCACTGGTATCACTCCCATGTACCAGCTGGCCCGCCAGATCTTCAAGAACCCCGATGACAAGACCAAGGTCACTCTGGTTTTCGGTAACGTCACCGAGGATGACATCCTCCTGAAGAAGGAACTCCACGAGCTGGAGAACACCTACCCCCAGCGCTTCCGCGCCTTCTACGTCCTGGACAACCCTCCCAAGGATTGGGCCGGCGGTAAGGGCTACATCACCAAGGAGCTCCTGAAGACTGTCCTGCCTGAGCCCAAGGAGGAGAACATCAAGGTGTTTGTCTGCGGACCTCCTGGCCTGTACAAGGCCATCAGCGGTGGCAAGGTCAGCCCCAAGGACCAGGGTGAGCTGAGCGGTATCCTGAAGGATCTGGGTTACAGCAAGGAGCAGGTTTTCAAGTTCTAGAATGATTGTAAAGTATAGAACTGGCAGCGAGGATGCGTTAAACAGTGATGTATAGGTTGCATTTGCTTTTGAGCGTGTTCTCCTGGGAGTCTTCAAGCAAACCATAGGATATTCAACCAAATCCAACGTGTTACATTAGCAATTTCTACCTTGTATTTTGAGAGAATCGGCCAGGTTCCAGTCCACTATGTTCATAGTACCTACTACTACACATTAGCCGTAGAATCAGGGAAAGGTACATGTGAGGGACTCGACCTGGGTAGTTAAAGATTCAACCTTGGAACCTTGGAAGTGGTTCAATTGAACGTTGTAATAGGGCTGCGGCTGCTAACTAGTTACTACATGCTACCTACTAATAGTACAGGGCTAATCATTAGGATGGTATACTACCTAGGTAGTACCTACGGGCTTATAGGGTGCTCACTTAGGCATGTGCTAGTGGTTAATACTACTACTAATGGTACTTGGGTACTTGTATTCGGGTCCGTGAAAACAACTTCAAGTTGAAAATATATTATTCAATGTGCAAATCGCGCAACACATTTTAACCATTGGTAAATAAAAAATCTACATATGTAACTCTATTTGAATGTGTTTACTCTGCAATATATTCATTTTGAGAAATTCTGAAAAAACCAGAGCGATAGCCAAGGGAAAGTCATACCCGGGAGTGGTTATGTCACAGATGGGCACCCCGGGCAGGGCAAAGCGTGGGTGCCCCGGCGGGTACGGAGGACGGAGGACGGCAGAATCGGGTGAGGCGACCCCGTTAAGCAGTGGCAGTCTCTGTTGACTGAGGGAAGGCAGGCCTAAGCCTAAAGCAGCGCTGGGCCGCATGCCTCCCCCCTCTTCCCTCTCCCCCCCAAAGGCTCAAGGCTCGTTATGTATTTAGCCCTCGCCCTCCCCTTACCCGCTCCCGCCCGTTTCCCCCTAACAAATTCTTCTAACCCCCCCCTCACTGTCTTAACCACCCATCCCCCCCTCCCCCCAAAAAACCCTCAACCACCGTTATGAGTTCCGACGCCACTGTTGCCGTCAATATTGACGAGCTTCGCGCCACCAAGGATGCGGTTAGTAAATACTTTGTCTTCCTTTCTCTCATGCTTAATCTCTTCCCACTTCCCCCTGCTCGCACTTTTGTTTGGCTGTTGGTCTGGTTCGGTTCTTGCGCGCTGCGACGCGTCGCATATCAACAGAGCTTTCCCACACCCACATACCTGTGTCGCTTTGTCCTTTTCTACCTGAAGAGTGTTCTTTCAGGTATCTCAGACATCATGGAAAGCTTCAACAAAGCTTTTCTATCTTGAATCGGTGCGCGCGTGGCATCACAATCGCGCTGCAACCCCACGCGTGTCTGTTTTTTTTGCCCCCCTCGACCCGCTTCGTATCTTTCGAATACCTCTCCATCTTTGCATATCTCCTCCTTTCTGCCCTTTGTCGTTGATTCCTGGATTTACCCTTTATGTCCCCCCTCCCCCCAGTCATATGCGATGCATGCATATGCCATCCACCGAGCGGACTGAATTGGAACTAACCGCCTCGCAGGTCCTCCTTCGGTTGATGAGTCTTCAGACCTACATTGCCGACCTGAGCAAGGCGTATATTGAGCATACCAACAAGGTGCTCGCTGGCGAGTCTGCCACCATTGAACTGCCCGCTGCGCCTTCCCACCTGGCTGGTCACCTGGAGGATGGCCTCCGCCCCCAGAGCCCCGGAGGCAAGTCTGAAGCAGGCCAGAAGAAGCGCAAGCGCGCACCTGCGGACCCCAATGCTCCCAAGCGTGCTCTGACGCCGTACTTCCTGTACATGCAGCACAACCGCACCAAGATCTCTGCCGACCTGGGAGAGAATGCGCGCCCCAAGGAGGTTGCGGATGAGGGTACTCGCCGCTGGCAGAGCATGCCCGATGAGGAGAAGGAGGTATGTTAACAGTCCCTCTCTTCCCCCCCTTTTTTTTGGCTCTTGATGCTCACATTCCACTCCAGGTCTACAAGCAAATGTATGCTGAGAACTATGAGAGCTACAAGAAGGAGATGGCCGCCTACAAGGCTAGCAAGGCGGTTGACAACGACCCCGCCGCAAACCAACTCCAGCAGGACTTTGCTGGCGCCGAGAACTCTCGTGAGACTGATGATTCGTCTGATGATGAGTCCGAGGAAGAATCGTCTCCTTCGCCTCAACCTCCCAAGGTCAAGACTCCTCCCAAGAGTAGTGCTAAGCGTCGCAAGAGTGAGGGTAAGGTGACCAAGGAAGTCGCAGAGTCTCCGGTACCCAAGCAGACTTCTCCTGTTAAAAAGCGAGGCAAGGCCGCCGCGGAGCCTCCGTCGGCGAAGGCCACGCCCGCCGAGAGCAAGCGCAGGGGCGGCAAGAAGCGCAAGAGTGAGGCATAATGGAAGATTTGCTAGGTTTGGGAATTGTGAAGGAAATTTTCTGAGGCGTTCAACCATGCAGTAATTTTTTTGACGTGAAAAGTGTATGTTCGTACTAGTATATGTGAATGTAGTTGAAGTGCCGATGGCAGCTTAGTTCGGGAATGTTCTTATAGGCCCCAGTGTAGCCCCAGTATTTAACTAGTCCACAGTGATAGTAAAGTGGAACCAGCGCAAAGCAATTAGAAAAAACGTGACTAACACGGCCGAGCAGCAGACCCAATCGGCCAGCACGGCAGCTTATCTTTGCCTTGTGGGTTACCCTCTCACAGTTCCCGGTAGTCTCTCTGCTAAGATAAAATAAATTATATCCCGTCCAATCTCTCCCCCCCACATTCTTATCCTCCCTTCAAACCTTGCCTGGGAAAAGAGTCTCCCTTGTCACCTGTTCTTCTTTTCCTCTGATATATACTCTGATTCATCTATATATACCCTGTATATATCATCCACACAGATCCTTGTGCCAAGCTTTCCTGAGCAGGTTGGGGTTCCACCCGCGTCATGCAGCTCATTCCCAAGGAGGTACGTTGTAACAGCCAAGCCTGTCGTTCGAGATCATATACTCGATGCTCGATACTCGATACTCGCCATTGTCAGTTCACACTAACTCTTCCTACAGCTGGACAAGCTCACCATCGCCCACCTCGGGTTTCTGGCACAGCGTCGTCTGGCCCGGGGTGTGCGACTCAACCACGCCGAGTCGGTGGTATGTCTCGAAATCTCCCTGCAACTGCAACAGATCATGATTAGCGAGAAGACTAACGAGGGATTTCTTTTCCTTTTTTTGGTGACAATAGGCCTTGATCTCGAGCGTATTGCATGAGGTACGATCCACTTTTTCCCTCTGCTTTTTTTGGGGCCTATCCCCATGTCATGCAATCTCTCTCTTCTGACATTCGCTCCACTTCGGCTGCAGCTCATTCGCGATGGACACTACTCAGTCGCCGATCTGATGTCTATCGGTAAGACCATGCTGGGTCGCCGGCATGTGCTGCCTTCCGTCGTCGCGACTCTCGTTGAATTGCAGGTCGAGGGGACTTTCCCGTCCGGCACTTACTTGGTCACTGTTCACCACCCCATCAGTAGTGATGATGGAGATCTCGAGCGTGCACTCTATGGAAGTTTCTTGCCAGTACCCCACCGCGATGCTTTCCCGGAGCCTGACCCCGACGACTATCTGCCCGAGAAGATGCCCGGTGCCGTTATCCCCGTCAAGCATGCTCGCGTCGAATTGAATGACGGGCGAAAGCGCATTCGCTTGAAGGTGATGAGCAAGGGCGACCGGCCAATTCAGGTATGCAGAAGAAAGAACCCACCATCAATACCGGAGGGTGGAACTATTGAAAAAGAGACTGACGGTGAATTCACACATTAGGTCGGCTCGCACTACCATTTCATCGAGACCAACCCCCAATTGCACTTTGATCGCATTCGATCCTACGGCTATCGCCTCGATATTCCCGCCGGTACCTCTATTCGTTTCGAGCCCGGAGATACGAAGACCGTGAACCTGGTGGAGATTGGCGGGAACAAGATCATTCGTGGAGGCAATTGGTTGGCCAACGGGCCATTGGATTTAAACCGCGCCGATGAAATCGTCACACAGCTGCAGACGGCGGGCTTTGCGCATGTCCCGGAGCCCACAGCCGATGCCACTCTGATCACTGGATTCTCCATGGAGCGCGATGCATACTCACGCATGTTCGGCCCGACTACTGGTGACCTGGTACGGTTGGGCTTGACGAACTTATGGGTTGAAGTGGAAAAGGATATGACCAACTACGGCGACGAGTGTGCTTTCGGTGGAGGCAAGACCATTCGTGATGGTATGGGGCAGGCCTCAGGTCGATCGTCGGCCGAGTGCGCTGACACCGTCATTACCAATGCGTTGATCATCGACTACACTGGTATCTACAAGGCCGATATTGGTATCAAGGATGGTTTCATTTCGGGCATTGGTAAAGCTGGTAACCCCGATGTGATGGAGGGCGTTCATCCCGATCTGGTGGTGGGTGCTACTACGGATATCATCGCTGGTGAGAACAAGATTGTGACTGCAGGTGGATTTGACACGCACATCCACTTGATTTGCCCGCAGCAGGTGGACGAGGCTCTCGCATCGGGTATCACCACTTTCCTCGGTGGCGGAACTGGCCCAAGCACTGGATCTAATGCTACGACTTGCACTCCGGGACCGAATCACCTGCGCCAAATGATGCAGGCCTGCGATAGCTTGCCAATCAACCTCGGTATTACAGGCAAGGGCAATGATTGCGGTAGACAGAGCATTGAGGAACAGATCAAGGCTGGTGCTGCTGGTCTGAAGCTGCACGAGGATTGGGGCTCCACACCCGCTGCCATCGATAACTGTCTGACGGTCTGCGATGAATACGACGTGCAGGCTATGATTCACACAGATACCCTTAACGAGTCTGGCTTTGTTGAGCAAACCATTGGGGCCTTCAAGGGCCGTACCATCCACACCTACCACACCGAAGGTGCTGGCGGAGGCCATGCGCCGGACATCATCTCCGTTGTGGAACACCCGAATGTCTTGCCCAGTAGCACGAATCCTACCCGCCCCTTCACTCTCAACACTCTCGATGAGCATCTCGACATGCTGATGGTCTGCCACCATCTTTCCAAGAATATTCCTGAAGATGTCGCCTTTGCTGAGAGCCGTATCCGCGCCGAGACCATCGCTGCCGAAGATGTCCTGCACGATTTGGGAGCTATCAGTATGATGTCTTCAGACTCACAAGCTATGGGTCGCTGTGGAGAGGTTATCCTGCGCACCTGGCACACTGCCCATAAGAACAAGACCCAGCGGGGTCCTCTGCCCGAAGATGCGGGTACCAACAACGATAACTTCCGCGTGAAGCGGTATATCAGCAAGTATACGATCAACCCGTCCCTGGCGCAAGGAATGGGCCACTTGATTGGAAGTGTGGAAGTGGGTAAGATCGCAGATTTGGTTATGTGGAATGCCAGCACTTTCGGCACGAAGCCAGTGAAGGTTCTAAAGAGCGGCATGATTGCTGTTGCGGAGATGGTATGTGTTTCTTTTCCCACTAGTTTCACGGTTCTATACTAATTATCAACTCCATTAGGGTGATCCCAATGCTTCCATTCCAACCATCGAGCCGATGATCGTTCGTCCGATGTTCGGTGTCCGTGTTCCAAGCACATCCATCATGTTTGTCTCCCAGGCATCCATTGACGAAGGCATTGTGCAGACCTACGGTCTTAAAAAGCGTATCGAAGCAGTCAAGAACTGTCGGACAGTCGGAAAGAAGGATATGAAATTCAATGATACGATGCCCAAGATGAAGGTTGATCCGGAGAGCTATGTAAGTATTTCGCACCCAACCACTTGTGATCCTGACTCATGCTAAACCCTGCCCTAGACTGTCGAAGCCGACGGAATGTTGTGCGACGCTGAGCCTGCATCTGAGCTACCCTTAACGCAGGCGTACTATATTTTCTAAATATCGGGAGCAGTGCATTTCTGCGAGACGTGGCACTTGTGTTGTATCACCGTTTCATTTCACCCTCTTGGTCTTTGGCCTGGGGGGCATTCGTCATCCTCCGCTGTTATCCTGATCTGATTTTGATCATCTCACCCACCCTGTTTGTCTCGATGCATTTTCTTTCCCGTTTTTGTTGGTTTCGATTTTCTTGCATTGTCCGGTTCCATATACCTCCTTTCGATTTGCGATTTCCGGGCGTTCGTGTCATAGCGAGAGAGCGCTTGTTTGCATTTCTGTAGGTAGCTACGAAAGTGACGACTTCTTGTCTTTTGATCTATCATTCTATCATCTTCGCATCTATTAAATTCCAGCCTTTCTATTGTTTTGGACTCTGAAATTGGTTCACCACTACTACTCAGCAACCCTTCAACTCACGCCAAAAGCCCCCAAGCTAGTGGTCATGGCCATGGCCGAAAGTAACGTTTCGGCCAACGCAGCCCCACCAGGCACCGCGGACCTCGCCGCATCAACAGCCACAACCTTGAACTATGAAGGAGTTGGCCGAGCCACTAGTACAACTCCCCGCGGTGGAAATTTAGAGCGGGGCGGCGCCTTTCCTGTTATCGGGTCGGACCGTGTGGCCTAGAATTCTCTTACTCGTCAATTCGCTTTCTGTCTCCATCCTCATCTCACCTCGGTGACTGCCGTAATGCAAGTTTCTCTGCGAAGGCCCGTGGTCTAAATGCTAATACAATTGCTATTTCACCCGGTCCTCGGCCGGGGGTTCGCTTTGGTAGCTTTCCATCAAAATTGCTAGTACATCCCTCAGACTGGGAGAATCAAAAGTTCATATGAAAATATCTTGTATTTGTAGATGGGCTGGCCGGATGGGCTGACCGGAGCCGAAAAGAAAGAAACATCTTGTCTATCTGACAATAACCTGAATACTGTGGACGTTTAGGTCGTTGATGCCATTCTGCAATCAATTCCAATATCAATTGTCATAATTCAAGTTCATCTTCGGCGTGATTATCCCCAGCTGAGATCAGCGACAAATCCGCCCACGCATCGTAGCTATCTTCTCGCGCAGCAAGATATGCAGCAACGCGAGCACGAGTGCGTGATTTAATTCGATCATGAGCTAGTTGCCCCTTTTCATTTTCATCATTTGGCTCTTCTGGGTTTGGTTCTTCATAATCGATGGCAGAAGGAGCAAATGCGGACTCGGATATTGAGAGGGTCAAAGCATCCGTGTACTGGCTATCTTGAGCTTGAGATGTTGGATGGGCTTTGTGTGGCTGTGGTGATCCCGCACCGTCTTCGCCTATGCTAGGTGGCCTCTGAATAAGATTCTGGTCTGGATTTGGCTGAGCGGGGTTTGTCAGATTAAAGGATTCATCAATGTCCTCTTTCCTGCTGATAATATGTTCTTCGTCTGTCGCCCAGGAGGGTGGAAGATGGCCAAGTTGAAGTATCTGAGGATCACAGTGTTCCTGTAGATAGCGACGTGCTTTTTTCACCTCCTCACGCTTTGCTTTAAACCGGCCAGCGACAGTCAGCTGATCCCTGCTAGGCTCGTTTTGTGTTTGAGCTGGTAAAGTGAGTGCGATTTGCCGAGGCGAGGATTGTGAACGCAATTGTTGCTGCGACGAGGCTTCTGCTCCCGGTTGGTCGGCACCTGTGCACTGAGTGTTGTTGCTTTCGAATTCCTGGTATCCACCCGTGCCTGAACATCCCCAGCTGGAAGATGCTTCCTGGGCCATATTACTAGATGAAGTGGCGATTTCATTCTCATACCGAGGTCGCTTCCTTGGTCGATAATCATCGTCGTCTGTGTCACCAAGAGCTTCACGCATGTATGTATCGTGAGCAAAGTCACTTCCTGAGCATAGATGACCGAAAAGTCGCTCGATAGACACATTCTCATTCCATGAAGAATGGTCTACTGTACACGGATGAACGTCCTTCGGCCGAAAGGCAGCGACAAGCTGGCATAGTTCAGAGTATGATGAATGACGCGAGTAAGGGAAGTGCTAGACTACGTTAGACAAATCCATGTATCGAGAAGAGACTGGGTGCTCACAATTGTTTTCGGTAGATTGGTCTGGATTTCTTGTGATTCCAGAGGTTCCTTATTGGATAGGCCTTGCCCGAGCTTCATAACCAATCGCTCAAGAGAAATTTCATCTTCTTCTTTGACTCCGTATAGATCCAGAGACAACGTTTTCTTTTTCGACTTGAAGGCATTTAGTAGGGCAGTCTGCATCTGCGACAAAACTTTCTTATCACGAATGTGCTCACTACATAACTTCTCCAAGGCTGCAAGAGCAGGCTCGTCCGGAAGTTCAAGCTCGTGAACCTGGTACAGGTCACCCAAGCCCCCACCAGCACCGACCTCAGGAATTTCACCTCCTTCGCTGGTACGATTCACGATAGGCGTAATATAAACAGTGTTTGGCCCGTGAGCGGCGGGGCAGGATATTCCAGGTTCGCAACTATGGATTCGACAAGCTTCATCGCCACTCAAGCAGCCTGGAATGACTCTATTGCCAAGCTCATAGCCGCAGAGTGCTGGGGCCTCAGAGACAGCCCTATTGCTAGATGGGTGAGAGAGGGATTGGTAGAGACCTATCTGATAGCGATCTACATGGACCTGCTCCCGGATTTAGCGAAATTTTCTTTCAAGCTCACATCGTAGCTTGGAGGGAACATACCTGAGTATTGAGAGCCGCTGAAAGGGCCATCCACACCTCCTCATAACCAAAAGTCCAAGCTCTGAAGTAAAACACAGTGTCATTAGGATAGGCATCGACTTTCTGCAATAGCTCGGCGAGCCCTTGGGCCTTGGATGGAAAGTCTCGAAAAGGATTTGATTTGCCGGCAAAGGTTGTATCGAGGTATAGCTTATCTAGTCGCTTCTGGCCTAAAGTGTATGGTATCAGAATGGGATGTCGCACTAGGCTGTTGGTCCACCATTGCTCAGCTAGTTGGTGTCAGTCGAAAAACCAACTCGACGGGGTGAGATGACCTGATGCCGACCTCGGACGTCGCCAGTGTAGATGACTGCTTTCCCGCCCCCCTCAATTAGAAACAGCACGGCCCCAGGGCAGTGGTTGGCATCGAATAGAGTGACCCGGATGCGCCTCCGGGGAGTGAGCTCGATGTCGGTGGGAGTGTGCAATGGAATAGGGCGCTGTCTGTTTGTTAGTTATTGATGTCTAAATCTGTACGGTCCTCTTTGCCTTTCTTGCCAGAATGATCTTCGCTCAACCATTCCTGGGGAGAGTCGCAACGGGCTCTCCCCATTTGGGAAAAAGTGCTGGGGACTACCTTCATTTCGACATGAAAGGAATAAGGTTCGATACTGACCAATAGTTTGCTGAGATGTTTGTAGTGTAACCGACGTGATTCTAGAATTCCCTTCTGAAAGTTCATTCGATGGGGGAATTTCTCAAGGCGCAAGAGTAGCTATGCGGCGCCGGGTTAGTCGGAGATGTTTCATGTTTAGCAGACAGGGTCTAGATGAATAGTTCCACATCCCTGTCGGCTCCTGGGTTACTATTTTGAGTCCCCCACACGGCACATCGCCGGGCTGAGCATGGGCATCTGCAGGGCGACACAACTGGGCGGTGTTGGTTATGAGAGGGGCAGTGGATACAGATACATCCTTCTAGACCCGTTCTGCAGACCCAACAAAAAACAACAACTCACCTCTCGGGTGGCGGATGAACAATAGATGAACGGGGCACGAAAGGACTCCAGGCCCTGCAGATGGTCGGTATGCACATGGCTCAAAAAGCAAGCCAGCGGTGCTGGACGTGCAGGGCTCCTCCGAAAATAATCAACTGTAATAGATCAGCGAGGATGAAGATGAGATGATAAGCTGGGGATGACGATGATGCTGACTTGAGATATCTGGAAATTCTGTAGAGCATCAATCAGAATAAATGGTACGCATAGCAGGATTGGAGGGATAAAGGGCCCACCTGGCAAGACACCATCAAAGGTCGACATGGGGCGAAGGGGTGAGTGAGGTGTATGAGGTATGAGTTGTCTGAAGTGTAACTAACTACCCTACTGTAAGCTAGCAAGTCGCAAGTTTGCCTCTCCACCGAGTCCAGCTGGCCGTGCAGCAGCCAACGCAGGAAGGTGCCACCGCATTCCGCCTTCGCTCTTTCCTCTTTTGCATTTTCTCACTCATCTTCGCTTACTTTTCTCTTCTCTTCTCTGCCCTGGGGTATTACTCTTTTACTCTCCTACTCTCTTTTACACTCCAACACTCCCTCCCTCTCACTCTCTCTTCACCTTGCCCCATGGCATCGGGTGCGGGTTGCAATTGCTGGCCTGTCTCCTCCAGACTCTAGACCATCATCAGCCCCCCTCCCCCCCCCCCACAGCTAAACGCCTTTCCCAGATCGCGCTCCCCCAAACAAGAGGCGGGCGACGGCGGCTCGCCTCGTTTCAGACCCGCGGCTGAGACTCGCTGTAAGGGCACGCGCTATCTCTTCCCTATTCCCCCTCTTCTTCCCCTCTTCTACCCATCTCCCTTTCTCTCTCCCCTCCCCAATCCCTCCTTTCTACCGTCATGCGGAAACCCTCGCTAGCGCAGGCCGTGTACAACGCGACCTTTCCCCGGCCGCGCTCCAGCGACCCTGGCTCCTTTGCAGCTCACATCACCCGCAATCTGGTACCCGAAGTGCGCATTGAAACAAATACTTTCTACGGCCCCTTAGATTGCATCGAAGCCCAATATCCCGGGTTGGATTACTCCTACGGCCCGCATCGCATGAGATTGAGCCGGTTTACTTGGCATCGCCGACTCTTTCACGTCTTTGATAAGCTCCGACTGACCGAGACCGAGATCTCCGAGCTTTGTTGCTGGGAAGGGACCAAATCCGCGCGCCGGCGATATGAAGCCGAGGCAGGGATCATCGTACAAGACACAACAGCCAGTGGCGTGCGACCCGCGACACCACCTCGGGAGCCCTCGATTGAGATCCACCACTATGATTACTGCGGGCCAGAAGAGGACGTCGAGCTGGATCTCGACCAGATGATAGAGACCCGTAGCGATAACACCGTGCGCGCGAGCGAGTCTCGCAGCAGCTCGAGCGTGACGTCTGATTACCGACAGGAGTTCGAGGAAATTTACAGTGACGATGAGATGGAAAGTTGCGGCGTAGCCTTGAATCAGCGACTCCTGGATGCAATGGCGGCGCGCGATCAAGGAGCCGATGTGCCCCTGGATGAGGACTGGGAGCAATGGTTAAAGGAGGCAGGTGAGCGTGGAGGGTATGGCGACATGGTACATGCTATCCGCACCAACCAGCCGTTGGGCTTCTTTCCGGGGGCACCGACATCGTCAATACGACATAGCGATCCTGAATTCACTACACCGCGAGCGGCTACACTATCTGCAGACCAGTATCTATTCTCAACCTCGGCTGATCTCCTCGTCTTTCCCCAGACTCCAAGCCGCCGCACGCACGGCACGGCGCACTGAGCATTAGTTGCGCACACAAGGACAACCCTCCAAAAACCATCGCCACCGAAACATAATTTTGAGCGTGGCTGCATTCTCCGGCGCATTCCCCTATCTTCGCATTCCCATTTCCCGGTGGACTAGCTTCTTGCGAATTTTTCCCTCTTCGCTTTCTCTTCTCTTCTCTTTCTCTCTCTTCTTTAGCTCTTTGATGTGTTCTGCTTTGGTTTCAAAGCTGCGCATAGATCTTCTCGGATTCCGGTTGTCCTCAAGACGACAGCATGCTCTGTGCTCTAATACCCCAGTCCTCTTGCACAATATTTCTTCTCGTTTTTTTTTCAGACCATTTAGGTTTACCATTAGCTCTTTATTTCAGCATGACTCCCAGATACCTCACGCAATTGGAACCTTATTTGCTGTAAAATGTAAAAATGGATGCCAGCTTTGGATTCACATGGTGAATTACACTATGGTGCAAATCTATAATATCTTCAGAAATCTTCAGAAATCAACGGATAGAATAATGCGCCTAGTATGAAGTAGCCACTGGGACCAGAGTATGTAGTTACCACTACATGGTAGTTAGGGTAGCTCTCGTGGGTCCCCGCAGATAAGATTCTCTCCACCTCCAACTTCCCCCTCCAACTCCCCATCCCAGAGATATCGCCTTACCCAGTGACTCCCCCCGCTATGTCGAACACCGCTGCACAACCGAGTCAAATCGCAGGTTGAATTGATAGCAGAGTTATCTCTTCAGCTTTCCCACTATTCTCCATGCTGCAAACCCCGTCCCTGACACCGATCATCGCACCGGCTCCACGATGATCAAGGCAATCTTCTACAGCAAGTTCGACACACAGGAGGGTAAGGTCAAACTCGTGCATTCCAGTTGAAATATGATGGATAACACATGTCACTGATACTGATCTCCTCCCATAGGTCCAAAGGTCGTCCACCAAGTCCCGGATGGAGCTATTGTCCCTTCCTCCACCGCACCCGCACAGCCCCTCTTCCTGACCTTCTCCGACGTCTCGTTCTTCGTGATACCTCGCCAGGAACTCTGCGGCAACCTGCTTCAGGTTTGCACCAACGGTTATCGCATTTTGGGCTACCCAATTTGCATGAAATCTGCTCGCTATGACCGCAATGAGTTCATCTTCAATTTCTGTATCGTGCTCGCTGAGGAGGACGATTTCAGCACATATCGGAGCGTGGTGCAAAAGCTTGCCGATTTGATGCATGCCCTCGAAGAGCAGAATGGCTTCTTATCCCGAGACTTCTCAAAGAGTGGGGAGGGTAAGGTGCACAGTCTGTGTGAGATGTTGATGGAAGATCTCAACAATTACTGCGAATGCATGATCCCTATTGGTAGGTGGCTTAAAAAATACTGTTTCGTATGCATGGGCTAAACTTGGATAGATGACCTCAATACGCTGAATATCAAATTGTTCCCCATCTACCCATCTCCTCCGGCTGTCAAGGCGTGGCATGTACCCTTGTTTACGGTTCGCTATCAGGCCTTCATGGACGAAAATTGGGACTTAACTATGCAGAGGGTATGTCAACTCCAAGAGAAAAAAGAAAGAGAAGAGAAACTTTGCTGATTGCCTCCGCGTACAGATTGTTCCGCATATAAATGGTGTTAACAGTGTCCGCATCATCTCTGTTCTTGCTGATACAGACTTCTCTCTCACCTGCCGTGCCATCCGACATCTTCTTTATTATGGGTGTCTCTTTATTCTCGACATATTCTCGTTTTCAGCCATCTATGCTCCAACGGCACAATTCAATTCGACGATATTTTCAGACGAGTCGATGCAACTAGAATGCGCGCGCTATGTGAATACCCGATTTGCGCCACACCCTCCCATTGGGCCTCGCACGCCACTCCCACCAGTAGTACCAGCGGCCACAAGTGGTGGTAGCGGCGGTGGAGTCGGCGCATTGGCAAACTCGCTCACCGATCCAGCAGCCAGTATCTCCCGTGACGAGTTTGGTTTCGACGCAGAAGAGATTTGGCCGCTTCTTGGTGAGACTGAAGACGGAGTAACTAATGGCCCTGGAAAACCCGGAGGACAGGGCTTGAACTTGCCCGAGGATGATACATCACCACCAGGACAAGGGCATCGGGTCGTTGATGGCGTGGGGATTGTCGAGCTCTATGCAAGCCTAAAACAAGGCCAGAGCGTGAAACAGTGGTATTCAACCCACAGCCGGGAACTGGCCAATATCGATATCCGGCGATTTATCACCTTTGGTGTGATCAAGGGTTTCCTATATCGCGTTCATAAATACGCCTGTGCAACTGGACAACCAGCACCGTCGGCTCGTTCTTCCTCCATGGTACCAGCGCATACTTCGACCGGCCCGTCTTCACGCGCAACAACAGGCAATAACACTCCTTATGCCTCTAGTGCTGGCGACGACGCTCCAATATCCTCCGCGGCACGTCGAGACGCGAGTCGTGAACGTGCAGGCTCTTTCCATAGCGGAAGTCGCAGTGGGCATGGTGCTGGAAGCGCGCCGTCGGGACTTTTCGAAGAGGACGATGAGATCGATGATCGAACACTGTCCAAGTATTTGGATGGTGCGCACTCCTTCGACCAAATTTGCACCGAGCTGGAAATTAGCGAGCGGGATCTCACAGCTCGTTTGAAGCGGTGTCATGGGGAAGTACTGATCCTTCATCGGTGATGCGGTAGTAGTTACTCGCCCGCAAATTGCCTGGAGGAGGCGATAGCTAGTCTGTTTCCCAATGGTTGGTTTTGATAGCTGATTGATACCCCTCGGGCCCTTGCTCCCTCTCATCCATTCCATACTCGGAGTCTATAGTACAATTCTCATTTCAATCAGTTCTCGATCGTGCTGAGCTTTGCTGGCTCGCGGTATCATACCCTTGGCTGCCACTGATCATGCAGGGCTGCTGGGACGGGTAATGATACTGGCGGCTTCCCAGGGTTTGCTTATGACCATGATAACGACCACGCTTGAGCAGGTACTCTCGTACCTGAGGAATTTAGAAGACCTCACTACTCTCGCGGGCTACTACGAAACTGGCCCCGGACGAAAGCTGGTTGCAGACCTATGTGCTGCCACTGTGATCGTTGTACGTTGTACTTTATAGTTTCTGTTCATTTATAGGCAGCTATTTCAAAAGGCAGACGCAGGACTGCCAAAAGAGCACCTCCCAGCCAGGCCAAATATGCAAAGACAATGACTTAATTAATCCGAGGAACCAAATCACAAGGGGGAAAAAAAAATGAAAAAGAGGTATTCGCAAACGCCGGGCCAGCCCATCATTCCGGTCATAACGTAACAGGTTCTTGAGATAAATAATCATTGGGGGAGAAAACTGTCGCAAGAGGGAGTAAAACCTAGACCCTAGCGAAAGGACTCCGGTACGATTATTTCTCAGAAGGCAACATCTATTCCTCATCCCAGGCCTCCAGCTCCGCTTTCTCGTACTCGGCCATTGTAGCCGGATCAAAGATTGTCTCCCCTTCAGATGGAATCGTCGTCTTGATATCTTCGAAAATGGGCAAGAAGGCATCATTCCAACGTTTGCGGCGATCCATGACAATTTTAGCAGCATCACCGACGGCAGGACGGGAAACGCCCGCCCCAGCAATGTGACTACCACCACCGGCACCGCCAGGGCGGTGTTTAGCTTGGGAGCCCTTCTTGCTCTTGCCCATTGTCCGGGTACGCTTCAGATACGCCTGTTGGACTTGTGAGTCCAAGTCGTCCTGGATAGTGGTGAATTCTAGTAAAGCCATGTGCTCCTGAGCAATCTTCATTATGCGAGCTTTGCGCGCGTTGTTCGTGACAATCTGCTTTTTTAGTTCGCTCTGTAAGAGGCGGAGGCGTTCGGAAACTTCATCGTCAAAGTGTGCATCGTAATCGGGGTTGTCATCGGCTCCGAGGAAGCCGATATAGCGTAGCTCGGCTTTGGCGCGCTCATCGAGCTGGGCATGGTCAAGCTTGGCAACAGAGGTCTTGAACCCCGTTGGAGAGGCATCGCGGAAGGCTGTCGCAGGAGGAAGAGGTTTTTCTCCAGGCTTTGACTCCACCTCGCCATTCGGCTGGTCCAGATCCATCGCATCCCCACCCAATCCGCTTGTTGTAGGCGCATCCCCGTTGGTAGAAGCAGCATTGTCCTCAGGGAGAGTGCGATGCTCATAGCGTAGCAGAGAACAGAGTCGGCTAATGAGTGGACCGATTGAAACCTCGTTGGTCTCGGCCTTCTCGTCCGTCAATGTTTCTATACTGCCGCGTCCTTGGTTCAAAGGGAATTGACTCTTATCATCCTGGCTCTGGTCGTAAGAAACGCCGTCCTCTTCCGACCATATTTGACGATATGACTTCTTTCCCCGACGCGGATTCATAAATGGTGTTACTCGATCGCCCTGTAGTTGGTCAGCAATGAGGCATTGAATGAAGAGACCCAGGAGAGCTTACCCTTTCTCTCAACCAAGCAATATCCTCTTCTGTCAGAGGTCGAACGTACGGCTCGATGTATGCCAGGAAGGTATTGGCGCTAACTTGGTTTGAAGGCTTGGCGTTGCTGAAGTCTTTATCCGGTGGGATACCAGCCATCATATGGGCGAGATCGCTCTTAGGAAACCGAGCAACACTGTATATCTCTTTCTTCTCCTCGTCCGTTGTGTCCGGGAAAATATCACGAATATGGTAGACTGTCGGGTCGTCGAACTTGACTGGGTTTTCTCCGAATACTTGGATCTGAGGTACAGAGGGTTGAGGTTCGGGTTGATGAGAACTATCGCTGGATTCTGACCCAGGGCTTCCGGGAGCTGCATCTCCGTCGGCGCCGGTCGTGGCACCATTGGGGGACAACATGGAGGGAGGGGAAAGGGAGGAGCTCCCCTCGGAGGCTGCGTTTTTGGAGTTTTTCGATACTGGAGAAGCCGCTGGATCTGGTCAGTTCGATCGGAAACGGAGGGATATACTGAACAAGAGGTGTGACAAATTTGGGAGGTGGAGTGGTGGTGGGCAAGAGTGGAGTGACCTCAATGACAATCAGTGCTAGGATGTTAGATCTCGCTTACCTCCTTCGACTTTGGTCTCTGCTCCGTCCTGGCGGGCCACGTCGTGAGCACCATGATTCAAAGGCCGCTCTTCTTTGCTTGCTCGCTCTTTGCGCTTCTTGACTTTTTTGTGTACTGGGTCTTCGTCCTCCTCTGTCTCGCGTTTGAGCTTGGCACGATCGCCAACCTCGCGACTCAACTCTTGATCTTCCACCACCTCTTTTCTCTTCTGGTTCATCTCACGCATACCCAAATTACAAGTCTCCCCACGAGAATCCGCCATCTCGCTGAGACTTTTGAGATGCTCGACCAGAGTTTCGAGTGTTTTTGAATCGGGAATGTTTGGGCCAGCTACCAAGTCAAGCATCTCGGTATACTGGCCATTGGCCGCATCGATGAGTTTTGTCACATCGCTTTCGAGATAGCTTGGTAAAGGAGCCGAGGTGGGGGGCGCGCCACCTGCTGTCGATGGGGTTGTGTTGCGGCTACGAGATTGGCGCGCATCTCGGCCTTTGCCTTTGCTTTTGTAGGCAGAGGGCATGATGTTTGTTTTTGTCTTTTTTGTCTTTCACTATACTGTCGCCTTCGTTTTGAAAAAGGGGTGGGGGCGGGAGGGAGGACAAAGAGACGAGGCGTATTAGAGTTGAATCGATGGGTTCGTAAGGTCTTAGACGGTGTTAACGGCAATCGGCGAGTGATGCATACTGTTCAGGTATGGTAGATCGCGATTCAAAGATCCACTTTGACGCCGGTGGGGGAGCTTCGCATCAGTCAAGGGTAGGCAGACACGAGAGTAGCGATAAGCCGATGACGGAGAATCTGCTCTGCGCCGGCGTGTACACTTTGGAATACTCGGGATGGTTCATTGATGGACTCGCGCATCTGGGGGAGCTGCACGTGATGCCGGACTCGTCTGGGCGGTGAGAGTGCCAAGACTTGATGCCTCAGGCCAGTTAGACCAGCTTAAGCCTGGTAAGCTGAAGCATACTAGCATACATGCTGTTATAGAGTGAACAAGCAGAGAAAAATGAATGATGACTTATTAAAGGCGCAGGGTGACTTCAATTGGGAGAAATGGTATATTCATACTTGAAGTCTTCAAGTTGAGACTCTGCAGTAGTAAAGGAGTAGATTTAGTAGGTACTTTAGAACTTAGAAGTATATATTGACATAGATGTAGGTCCACCGGATTACAATAATACAATGGCATCAACCACTTACCTGCCCAGTACTACTCTCATTCTATACTAGTGATTATTTGCCATGTATTCTTGATAAGAATGAATCCCGGATATTAATAGTATGAAAAAAAAAAAAAAAAAAAAAAAAAAAAAAAAAAAAAAATCTACTCCTGTAGTTGACTCCCCGCAAGCAGACCATCCGCAAACGGTCTGCCCGATCCGGTCATAGATCACTCTGCTCTGGCACGGACAACAGTAAACACTCCACAACCTTCCAAGGTTGGAACCCCCGATTGATGCCAGGATCGGCTAGTATGCCATCATTCCAATTGATCGCAGCTTGTGTTTCCCTTTTTCCCACTCTGGAAGCAAGCCTCCCCGGTCATTTTGCCTCGTGGTCTCTCAGCCTTGCCCACATTCCTTGGACGGATACGATCTCCTCTTACATTCCTGGGGCCAGTCGATGTGAAGCAGTGGCCATAGTGAGACCAGTTTGGGACAAGGAATCGCCGCGACCGACATGATACTATCGATCTTGGGAAGGCTTTCTCAAAATGAATGGCCGCCGCAATCTTTCCTGTTCTTTCTTTCCCTCATCTATCATTATCAACTCAACTCACCATGCCCCTGTACTACTTGCAGGCTGCCTTCCATTGATTCACCACGTACGATGTTTGACTGTAGCCAACACCATTCCAGCATATTCTAAAGATCGATCGCAATCATGTCTCGCACTGCCCCACCCGATTCAGAAGCCACCGTCGCCACGTTATTTGCAGGCCCAGGCAGTGCTTCCAACTCAAGTTCATCTGTCAGTGTAAGTAGCGCCTGAATCTTAAGCGAGCACTGAAGAATGTACGAAGGCTGATACGGATCAAATATGTAGGAGAATGTCGCATTTCGATTCGTTCTTGATCGGACTGTTCAGACCCTCTCCAGCAACGGCGTCCCCGACTCTGGGTCAATTTCGGGTCTTTTATTCGTCCCAAGCCTCTCTCCGAAGGATTCATGCAATCAAGATATCGCCTCAATTATCCCATCCAATGTGACGCGGCATGAGGACGTTTCAGGATTTGGCTATCCGGTCATCGGACTTGCCCCATGGATATCTGACGACTGTACGCAGAAGTTCCTGGCTGCCTCGCGTGACGCTGGTACAACAGCTCTTGTTTTCTTCCAGCCAAACAATAATAAAACGGGACTCCCGGCCCCGGCCACAGATGACGGCTGGAAGTTAAAAGACGAACGGTGGAGAGGAGACAACGAATATCCTGTCTATGCTATTTCTGGACCCGCGGGAACGACCTTGATACGAGAGCTGTCGTGGTTCTCGGACGGACAAAGCAAAAACTCGAGTCATTCCCATCGAAATAGGACCACTCGAAGTCACGATAGTGACCGGTTGTTTACTATGATTGATACCAGTAAGTCCAACAAACAACGAGACATCTTGGACTTTGGCTAATAGATCCTAGACACAACACCCAACCAAGAGCCGAGTCTCTGGAGCTTCGTACTTGCAATTCTGGGCACCATCGTCGGACTGACTCTAGTGCTTCTTATTCTGTACCGAATAATCCAGCGAAAACGACGCGAGATGCTCCGTGAACGCATCAACTCTGGCGAAGTTGATATTGAGCAGCTAGCCATGAACCAGCTGAAGGTTCCGAAAGAAACCGTGGAGAAGATGCCTCTCTATACTTATCTGGGATTTATACAAACCCCAGAGGCAGAAGAACCCAAAACGCCAGTGCAGACAGCGGCCGTCGAGGTCGACTGTAGCAGCAGCACTTCCGCCTCATCCCTCGCCGAAGGACAAAGAGGCACAGAAAGCGACACAAGCATTAGAAAGCCCGAACCAGTCGTGATAAACCCTGAAACTGATGATTCGGATGATTCGGGCTCGTCACGGAATCCCTTCCGGCTGAGCTATACGCAAACCACTTGCGCCATCTGCCTTGATGATTTTGTGGCCGGGGATACCACTGTTCGGGAATTACCCTGTGGCCATATTTTTGATCCGGGATGTATTGACGAGTACCTGACGGAGACTAGCAGCCTCTGCCCTCTCTGTAAAAAGAGTGTCTTACCAGCAGGGTCATGCCCGATCCCAGTGACCAACGAGATGGTGCGACAGGAAGCGGCGACAAGGCGGAGTCGAACTTAGTTGCACATACGACGTACAGGGAGTGTGATATATTGGAAAAACGATCAGCATCAGTGAATACTACTTAGCGAATTGTGATTTGATGTTCTTGTTCTTGTTCTTTTTTAGCAAATGTGGATATGGAAGTATTGGTCATTGCATGGGTTTGTTGAGGTAAATACTTGTAAAATTTTAAATCTGTGTTGTCCGCTGAGAAAGGATTTTAATCAAAGACTATACAACCAAATCGAGCATAACAGTCGACTCTATGTTAATTAACTAGCTTACCCTGCCATGCTCATGCTCGACTGTAAGCACGTGAGTGAAAAGATGTTCAAATGACACCTCAGGCACCCAGACTGCACCCAGACCCACCGCTCTCCTCTGATTGGCCCTCAATCACACACTCGGCTAATCCTCTAGCGTCCCACACACAATCCTCCTCAGTCTTCCTCTCTCGAACTTTTTCCCGCAGTTGCGACAACGACAACCGACGACCCTGTGAAGCCGACAAGGTACGATTATTTTGTGACATCCCTATTTCTCGCCATCGCTATCGCCATCATCAATTCGCTGACATTACTCTCTTTCAGATGGGTGCCCTCAAGTACGTCGAAGAGATCCAGAAGAAGAAGCAGTCCGATGTTATTCGGTTCCTGCTCCGCGTTCGCTGCTGGGAGGTGAGATAGAACCCTTACACCCCCTCGATTGCCTAACATCTCCGCCGAGAACACGTATACGTTAGCCCTGGAAAATACCGCAAATTGGTAATACTGGGCAACCCGAACGATACTCATTCGGCGGAAATGATTGTGGCACGGAAAAAGACTCTCCCTTGAGGGCCTGTGTCTTGCTATACACTCGTTGAACTTTGCTGAGAGTGCATCAATATAGCTCCGCCAGCTGAACGCCATCCACCGTGCTTCGCGCCCCTCCCGCCCCGACAAGGCTCGCCGTCTTGGTTACAAGGCCAAGCAGGGCTACGTCGTCTACCGTATCCGTGTCCGCCGTGGTGGCCGCAAGCGCCCCGCCCCCAAGGGTGCCACCTATGGCAAGCCCACCAACCAGGGTATCAACCAGCTCAAGTACCAGCGTGCTCTGGCTGCTACCGCTGAGGAGCGTGTCGGTCGCCGCTGCGCCAACTTGCGTGTCCTGAACTCCTACTGGATCAACCAGGACTCCACCTACAAGTACTTCGAGGTTATCTGTGTCGACCCCCAGCACAAGGCCATCCGCCGTGATGCCCGCATCAACTGGATCTGCAACCCCGTCCACAAGGTGAGTCGTGTGCCAAAACGAAATGAAGAAGAAACAGAGTTTTCTTCTACTGTTGAGATCCAACCCATACTGACGGAAATTTCTTCTCACAGCACCGCGAGGCTCGTGGTCTCACCGCTACCGGCAAGAAGTCCCGTGGTATCAACAAGGGCCACCGCTACAACAACACCAAGGCCGGCCGCCGTCACACCTGGAAGCTCCAGAACACCCAGAGCTACTGGCGTTACCGTTAAGTGCATTAATGCACTGCGGTGGATTGGGTTGGAAAATTATGGCTGCATGTGGTTATCTCTTCGAACACTTCTCGCCCGTACCGTGTCTGTCACGCCGGCACCGAGTTTAATGCAGACCAGCAGGTTCTGTTTTTAGCCAAAAAGCCATTTTGTTTTATGTTGAATTCCCCCCTTGTTTAACGAAGTATGACTGGTTCAACTCCACCTGGCGCCCTATGATTGTGTAAGACTTGCCAATGGTAGTCTTGTAGATGCCGACTGGGGCTGGAGGTATTACCAGTCTGCGTAAGCCGAGGAGTGCGTATGGCATAGAGTTCTCCCTGCGGCCAACAAACTACAGTAGTCGGCTAGATACCAGCATGGTCAGTAGCAGATCAGATCAGATCAGATCAGACCAGGCTGTGTTACTCTTCACTCTTCACTCTTGATTCTTCATACTGCACTCTTCATCCTTTGGTGCCTGAGGCTGTCAGCGGGATCGCTCCTTCTGCCCAGCCGCCTTCCCGATCCGTCCAAGGCGAGATGCAGCACTCTTTGTCTTTTGGTCTTGGACTCTCTTACATCTTACACTCTTTTCCCAGGCACTTCTCTCGACTTCTCGACTTCTCGACTTCTCGCTCGAGCCCTTGACTCCTCAAATATAAAAGAACCCGTTCTCACACTCTCGCTTCGTTTCCTTATCGTCAACTCCCCCCCCCTCCATTGATTTGCATGTCCCTCGCTTTCGAATCTAGCTCGACAACCGGGCATCCGGCCTCCCACTCATAATCCTGGCTATACTCATAGCTACAAACGAACAAATGTGCCCCGATGTCCTCTCGATCCGGACGTAATCAGCCGATTCCTCCCCACCCTAACACCGACTTTGGTGTCCTTCCTGCGATCCCTTCCTCGACCTCAACGGCAGAGCGTACTCTTCGTCGACCGCTCGAGCCTAATAATGCCTCAGTCATGTCCAAACTAAACGGCGACCCGTCTGACAACGCCTATCGCCGCGGCCACCATCGCTCTATCAGTCACCCGTTCACTTCGGCGTTTACGGGTATAGGTAGGAAACGGGACAAGGCAGCACCCAAACACGACAAGTACGCCAAGGAAGACAAATGGGATTCAGATTCAGACTCAGATGAGATCACATATCCGGTTCAGCCAATCTCTTCAAGCCCCCGAAAAGACTCAATCAAAGGGGGTCCAAGCAATGGCACCGCCGAAGCTAGATGCGGAACTTGCAACTCGATTGTCCGATGGCCACAACATTTGACTGTGTTTCGATGTAGTGACTGTCTCATGATCACTGATCTCGAGCCGGACCAACCAGGGGAAATCCAGTATTCAGGCGACCCAGAGGTTGAAGATCGAGGGCACCGAGTTCGTGGTGATCGACCTCCACGATCACACTTCAATCAGAAGGAGGCTCAAGTGCCATTTGCTCCTCCGGCTCCAGAATATGTGAATGGTAAAATTTATCTCCTTTCTTACTTCTAACTTCATACCTGCAAATAGCAAACTAACCTGGTTTCTAGGAACGCTCATGTCTGCGAACCGACTTGGTGGTATGATTGATGCCTGCCTCTCGAAATATTTCGATAGCCTTCTTGACGGGACTCAACATGTTCCAGCAACCGAGGAGCACCGTGCCGGTAGAGTTCAGACACCAAAATTTCCGGCTGGCACAAATGTACCAACGAAAGACTTTCGTGGTGGTCGTCTACCGACCTCACAAGATCCTCGCAGTCGCAGCACGTCAGCTTCCAGCGAAAAGGGAAGGATCTATGGTACAAAGGAAAAACCAAAATTCCTGATGCCACCCGCGGTAAATTCGAAGGAAAAGCCACTGCCAGATTTGCCGATTAGGACTCGTGCAAATTCGGACTTGCAATCTCAACCCAGAACCGACCGCCGTCCCTCCGAGACCTCTCCACCCCTAGAGTCGGGGAATCAAGATAAAGAGAATCGGTCGTTTATTTTTAAGCGCTTGGAGAACTATCTTATCGCCGCGTTCAAGGGTAGTTCTGTCATGAATAATTCATTCCCTACCTATCAGCCTTCGATCCGATCAGCTAGTAGCGGCAACCCACCGCGGATGAAGATGGACCCAAAGACAGTGGGGGACGCGATATTTAATGTTCCTGTGTTCGAACCTGATGCGAAAACGCTTCTCCTCGGAGACGTCGCCGAGAATTCCACCTGGTGGATGACGGAATGGGCACAGGCCGAAGGACAAGTTAATCCATCCCATAAAGAACACGTCTCTCAAAGATCTCGTTCAGTTTCGTCACGAAGTCCTCGCGTGAATTGGGCCGAAGTCAATCAGTGGTATCACGTCCTTCTCTCGGCGGGTAGCTCATGGAACGAGCAGTGGACCAAAAAGAAACCTGATCCTAATCGCTCCGAGACTGACCAGATCCGGGCTAAGCGATGGGAATCAATTGACCTTGCAGAAATTGAAAACGAGATAGCAGAATCCCGGGTTCATCTCCAGCGGACCCTGATGAAAGCAACCGAAAATCTCTTGAAACGTCCACGATGTATCTTGAAGAAGCCGGAGGATACTAGGTTCTTGTTCATACTGCTTGCGAACCCCTTGTTGTATAGTCCAGGTGCATACTCGCACCCACGGACAACTCTCTCTTCTTATCGCGACGATCGTCGTCCGTCGCAACCCGACAATGTTCGTCCAAACGCCAGAGACGGCAAACCTGCCCACAAAGACACCACTGTGACCCATTCAAGCCATAGTAGCTCCAACCATCACTACGGAATTCTCAAACGGGTTCTCGGATTGCTGGCCAATCTCCCCAATGAGGCACATCATGTGTTCATCTCCTGGTTCTCTCGATTCTCGCCCAAACAGTTCGAAAGACATGTGGATTTGATAGGTGGCTTCGTCAATTATCGGCTAGCCCGACAGCATGGTCGCAAACGTACACAAATCGCTATGGACAATAAGGATGGCGATGAGCTTGTTCCAAGCTTTGCTAGCGCTGCGGGGAATACTGCCGCCGAGTTGCATGCTGCGATCAACCGGCGAAGCCCTCAGAGGAAACCAACCAAAAAGAAAGAAGCGCCGGTGATATATGCAGAAGATTGGCAGATTCGTGCAGCAGCGAGAGTTATGTCTTTACTCTTCGCTGCAAACAGTAACACACATCTACGCAGAGCAGATGGTATTGAATCAAGAGCACGTCGGCACGCCGAAGTCGAGGCAAACAGCCACGCGCGCCAGCAGGGATATATGGTCCCAATCAGTTCTTTTTACAACACACTTCTGGACTACTCGGATTTGATTGGGGACTTTGAAATTTGGGAGTCAAAAAGCTCAAGGTTCTGCTTCTGCAGGTATCCGTTTTTCCTCAGTATATGGGCAAAGATCCGCATCATGGAGCACGATGCCCGCCGTCAGATGGAAGTGAAGGCTCGAGAAGCATTTTTCAGTAGTATTCTCAATCACCAGGCGGTCAGCCAGTATCTTGTCCTGAAAGTGCGACGAGAGTGTCTTGTCGAAGATAGTCTTCGCGGAGTGAGCGAAGTGGTGGGAACAGGACAAGAAGAAATTAAGAAAGGCCTGAGAATCGAGTTTGTTGGAGAAGAAGGCGTTGATGCCGGTGGCTTGCGCAAAGAATGGTTTCTCCTGCTGGTACGGGAGGTCTTTGATCCGCATCATGGTAAGAAGAAGACTTTCACGTATGCAGGTGTGTTTCTAACCAAAGAATAGGCCTCTTCCTCTACGACGAGGATTCACAATACTGCTATTTTAACCCTTATTGTTTCGAATCCTCCGAACAGTTCTTTTTAGTCGGAGTTCTGCTGGGGCTTGCTATCTACAATTCGACTATCCTTGATATCGATTTGCCGCCTTTCGCTTTTCGAAAGCTGTTGTCGACAGCGCCCCAAATGAATGTGCCTCAAACAGCCAATCCTCGCAGGTCGAGGTTCAAATTCACGCTGGAAGATCTCGCGGAGTATCGACCTGCCCTTGCCAGAGGACTTCGTGCCTTGTTGGAGTTTGATGGTGATGTTGCGGAAACATTTTGCTATGACTTTGTTGCTCAAGTGGACCGCTACGGAGAGGTTGTGAACATTCCCCTCTGCGTGGGGGGTGAGAAAAGAGCAGTAAACAATGATAACCGGGGCGAGTTCGTTGATTTATACGTTCACTACCTTCTTGAAACAGCAGTGGCTCGACAGTTCGAACCGTTCAAACGCGGCTTTTTCACGGTCTGTGGTGGCAACGCCTTGTCGCTTTTTCGACCAGAAGAGATTGAGCTACTTATCCGAGGTTCGGACGAACCACTCAATGTGCTTTCTCTACGCGCGGTAGCCACCTATGATAATTGGCAGTCTGACCACCCCGAATCTCTTCCCGTTGTACAATGGTTTTGGGAATTCTTCGAGAACGCCCCGCCTGCTGCCCAGCGAAAGGTCCTGACTTTCATTACCGGTAGCGACCGTATCCCTGCAATGGGTGCCACGAGCCTGACGATCAGACTCGCCTGCATGGGCGACGATTGTTCCCGTTATCCCATTGCGCGTACCTGCTTCAATACACTGGGCTTGTATCGGTATGCGAATCGGGGGAAATTTAGACAGCTACTCTGGGATGCAGTGGTGAACAGCGAAGGCTTCGGCTTGAAATAATCATTCTTTATGTCTGTCCCTGGTCGAGCGGCGATGATTCTATGATTACCTGTGCATTGTATAGATGCAATCACTGGGGGCAATGGTCTCCATAGTAGTATACACGGAGGCAGTCTTTCTGACTGTGACGCATTTTGAAGTTTGGTAGTTGAAATTCGTGAACATAAATGCAGCGACACTTGTTTATCAATTGATTCTCAACACTGAATAGTATCAACTTGGCACCTCGGTCTCTTTCACCTAAGCAGTACTAAATACCGAGTATGTGAAGAATGGGAAGGCTAGATACTGCTTCAGACAGCGAGATTCTTCCCAGCTTCCCAGAGCAGATAGAGACAGCTCAAATTTCCCCACCACCAAACGAGCCCGCGCAACTGGCTCCATGTCGGGTGATCGATGAGAATATAGACAGCACCGTAACAAAGTCTGGCAACGGTATAGGAGAGCCCTGCGGCATTTATAGTTTGGGCGGGGACACCTGCATGCGATGCAAATAGAATGCTGGCGACAAGCAAGGTAAAGTTCTCAACCGAGTTGGCATGCGCCGCTTCGTTGCGCTTGAGCATGCCAAGCTGTTTGCTGGTCATTTTACCCTCTCGCACTGCTGCTTCACCATACTTGGTGAGATCTTCACGGGGCGATGCTTGGTGATCGATACCGTACCATTGCTTGAGGGTACGCGAGGAAAGGACACCGTAAGCGTATATGAAGTGGAATCCCACAAAGGCGGGGCCATAGTTTGGGATTGATGGGTTGAGAATGTCGGCGGCACGGAGACCAACGGCCGCGAGGAGGGAGGTCATAATGATACTAGTAATGATTGACTTTTTCGATGAATGGAAGTTCAAGTTCAAGTACAAAGAGGAAATGGGAGGTAGAAGGAGCTCTTAGGGCGTATCGTACCATGGCCCCCAAAGGATCAGCCATCCAGCCATTCAGCGCTAAGTAGAGAGAGACACTAAGTTAGTGCCAGTGTACGGGTACTGATGCAGTTAGGCCCTCTCACAAATCCCAAATTACGATTGCATCTAAAGTTTGAATACATTCACTAGTTATCAAGGGAAACTTACCACTGTTTAGTTAGAATAGCCCTGGAGGAGGAGACACAAGGTACTTTTGTTCGTGTCACTCAGTATACAGACATAGTTTATAAGTGTAACATACTTGTTGAACAGCTAGAAAAGCGGCTGACAGCGAGTAGAGCTGTATTAGGGCTTAGTATTTGGGTCAGATTATCTGATAATATTGTGAAGTTAAAGATCCTTGCCTCCCTCAATGAGACTTCACCCGTAGAGAGCGCCAGTAGTAGCGTAGCTGATTACACGGCCAGTTATTTTTGAATCGGAGGCTTCTTTCAGAGGTTTTTAGGCGATGGGCCGCGTGGTTGGTCCTCACGCCCAGTAAGGGGAAGGGGCTTTCAGACCATGTCAAGGTACATTTCCGTGTGGTATTTGGCGTTTCGGTACTAATTGACAGCACATCCACAAACAAGGCCCGCATATCCAATTTTTGGCTAACAGCACTCCAATCAAGGAGAAAGGGATTGCTTCAATTGTTGCGCATGCTTTGTTATATCTTCAGAGAAAAGGGGTTACGGGCAGTGAAATCTGCTTAGTGCTAGGATATTTCTCGGAACTTTGATTCTTATTATCTCAAGATTCCATCTCTCCTTATGCTATCCAAGGTTCAGCCACTCTCGACCAGCTTGATCATTCTGACCAGCAAAGCTTCCCTATTTCCCGGCTGGCTTCTTCAAGGTATCTTCTACGCTCACAACGCTGAGATAAAGCGGCAGATTTACCGTTGCCTCGAATACGCCTGCACCCAGGATCATCAAATGATCGGGATACTTCTCAAGGACATGTAAACTCCGGCTGTATGCCGGTGCCTGAGGTGTGTCATGCAATTCCCACTGATCAGGCTGGCCACCGGCTTGATTGGTGAAAACACCACTGTGATCAGCGTCGCTAACGAGGATAGTTCCATTATCACCGCCGGATGGCGACCAAACCACATAAGGAGATGCGTTGGGCTGGACTCCATCAACCATGATGGGGATACCATAAGCAAAGCGGAAATCAAATGGACTGTCGGCCATTCGGTAGTAGACCGGATAGCCCACCCCAGACCAGCTGTCTCCTCCAGGGAACTCGTGCACCAAAATCCACTTCTCCAGAGGAGGGATATAGGAGATGATGGTCATTCCAGGACGAGCAGTATAGTTGAGATAGGCCACATCGTCTATCACGGGTCCCCAGGATTTCAAGTCCGCCGATTCCTGGTGAGCAAGCTTTTGACCGTGCAGGGGGTCACGCTGATCGGAGTAGAACACGCCGATAGTGTGGTTGAAAAATCTAGAATTCCCGCGTTCAGTACCCGGAACAAAAGTTACCATGGGCAGAGTACAACTCACTCGATGAATGGCTCCCAAATGCATGGATTTCCATTGGTAGTATCCGGCCCACTGCCTCTCGCCACGTTACTGACGAACTTCCAGGTATGACCTTTATCTTTACTAGCATAGATATCAATGTTCGTGCTCTTGCTTCCCCAGCTGTTTCCACTGGCCAAAACCGTGCCGGCAGGGAAATCGCCAACAGCAAATGGTAACTCTGCCAGCGCAGGCTGGGCTGACATTCCCAATCCATTCACCTGGTCAGTCAGGTTGGAGATCCAGGACCAGGTAGCACCACCATCTGCACTTTGGAATATGGGGAAGTATGGAGTTTTATCGCCCGCAAACGAAGCTGTCGCAAGGAGACTTCCATCCGATAGTTCGACTTGCCGGGGATAGAGAACAGAGTTCTTGGAGTCAGGTTGGTAGATGACATTCTCTGCAAAAGTGGACCACGGCCGTGGTGGCGGTGTTGGTGGTTTTTGTGGAGGAGGGGGAGGAGGAGGTGGTGGTGGGTTCAAGGGAGGCCTGACCGATTCCACACAACTGAGGCCGGCCAGACCGAGAAGCAAAAGCTTGGTGAGCATATTTACAAATCGGGTATATCAATGAGAAAGCTCCTAGACTGCAGCTATCCCAATTGGGCTCTTTCCTCTTGGGCTTCAAGCATCTCGACCAAATCTTCGCCGTAGTATTTATATTGTTTTTGATATATGTGCGGGGACTCTAGGTTCTCTTCCAGTTTATATCAGGGAAATATCCATGTTTAGAAGGTTCAACGTCGTTGAAGCCCTGATCCTTCGCTGCACAAACGTTTAGCCGTTAGTCCTAAGACAAGCATTGTAACCTTGAGATTCAGGCTAAAGGCGAGCATGCATAACTTATGATCGGAATGGACGATCTTTCCATTTAGGTTTACTTCTATTAGCCTAATGGAATCGATTGACTTTTCATGGTTCAGTAATCTCCATAGTTTAGGCGGGGTACAAGCTGGGGTACAGTGTCGTCGGCACCTCTAGATGCCGCTCACTGCTTACTGCTTACCTGTAAAGTTCACTTGCTGGCCCGGGCTTTTCAATTTAGCACCAGTTTGAGACAAGATTGGACGATCTTCTAGAAGCTTTCGGACAATCTCCACCACCTTGAATCATGTCTCGGTTTGAAAGAACGGAGAAGTAACTACCGTGAAAATACCCGCAGACGCGCTGGCTCCTAAGGGTCCAATTGTCGCCAGGGTTGTCAGATTTTGCGGGGAAGCTTTTCCAGGGTCTTCTTCGGCAAATAGTCATGTCAATCACTGCCTGTAGTGCATGTTATCCTAGGCGCTCACCTTGTTCTTTCCTTGCTTCTCCGTCGTGAGTGCTTTGAACAGGGTGCCATCCTCCCTTAGCGATATTCCCCGCTTTCCAATTCGAGTTGAAATTCGTACTACGGGTTTGATACTAAGTTCTGCAATAAAACAATAATCTAGAAGCTTCCATCAAGCACTTTAACATTTATTCTTCGACAATTGGAATCTGTACGGGTGTGTTATGCGCTGGCATTGGTGTTATGTCAACGTATAGTCCCGGGCCTGTCACCGGAGTATGCGGGGAAGACAACCGATGGCCCGTTCTGAGTGAATTGTTACCTGCCCCTCGTTCCACACCGGAGATCTTCAAGACGAGCCAAGAAGAAGCACCCCGGGCCTCGAGTCGGAGTATATCCGACTAATTATGAAATCCGTAATTTAGCCTAGGGATCAATGACGAAATTCTTTAAGCAGGGATTTCAATATGCAGCAGCACATATTTTAGTATCCAGCAATCACTTAGACTTGTTCATCATAGCCCTGGAGAGTGAGTTATTATCCTATAAATTTTCCTGGGTTAAGATTACGAGTTTCCTGTGTTTTTGGGCGCAGAAATTGGAAGGGAATCATCATGGCACCATCTCAGCCCTTTCGCGCTGGTGCAACAGTACTGCTATCTCTCATAGCAGTACACACCGGCGTCCACGCAGCATCTGTCTGCAATGGTGACAATTCAGCATCGAAGGCAGCCTACGATGCCTCAAAAAGCTACGTTGGGTGTTACTTAGATCCCAAAGTGAGCATTTTGACGGCAGCGAAACTTAGCACCATTGGTATGACGCCTCAGTACTGTGCCAACTGGTGCGGTCAACGAGGTTTTGCTTATGGTGGCATCGAGTTTGGAACGTAAGCGAACTGTTTTTTAATCGATAGAACCGTTGATTCTCAAACTGACCCCTAAATAGGCAATGTTTCTGTGGGAGTGAGCCCGATTTCAGCCTCGCGACCAAGACAGATGACAGCAGCTGCAACTCGAAATGCGCCACTGAACCATCCAGCTCATGTGGAGGAGGCTATGTGTAAGTCAAACGCAATACTCAAAAGAGAACAAGGTGCTAACATCGTGGAACTGTATTTAGCATGTCTTTGTATAAGATCTCGAATCCACAAGGGGGCGGAGTGAACACTAAATTCGTGCCAGCGTGCCAAACACAGCCCCTCTGCAGTCACCCTATCTGTGATACTTCATTGAGCATCGCAGAGAGAGTCGATTCGCTAGTCAAATCCATGACCCTGGAGGAAAAGATCCTCAATCTTGTGGATGCTTCAGCCGGATCTGCCCGCCTCGGCTTGCCTTCCTACGAGTGGTGGAGTGAGGCAACGCATGGTGTTGGCTCTGCACCGGGTGTGCAATTCACTTCCAAACCAGCCAATTTCAGCTATGCCACAAGCTTCCCTGCACCAATCCTGACAGCGGCTTCCTTCGATGACGCTTTGATTCGGAAAATCGCTGAAGTAATTGGCAAAGAAGGACGAGCATTTGGCAACAATGGATTTTCGGGATTCGATTTCTGGGCCCCGAATATCAATGGTTTCAGGGATCCTCGATGGGGAAGAGGGCAAGAGACGCCCGGCGAGGATGCTTTTGTCGCACAGAATTATATTCGCAATTTTGTTCCGGGACTTCAGGGTGATGACCCGAAGAACAAGCAGGTCATTGCAACATGCAAGCATTATGCGGTCTACGACTTGGAAACGGGCAGATATGGTAATAACCACAACCCTACCCAGCAGGATCTGAGTGATTACTTCCTGGCTCCGTTCAAGACTTGCGTGCGTGACACGGATGTGGGAAGCATTATGTGTTCGTACAATTCGGTTTCTGGCATTCCAGCCTGTGCGAATGAATACCTTCTTGATGAGGTACTCAGAAAGCACTGGAATTTCAATGCAGACTATCACTACGTGGTGTCTGACTGCGGCGCAGTCACAGATATCTGGCAATACCACAACTTTACCGACACCGAAGAAGCAGCAGCCTCCGTTGCTCTCAATGCCGGTGTTGATTTGGAATGTGGTTCCTCATACCTGAAGCTGAATGAATCTCTCGCAGCAAACCAGACCTCAGTCAAAGTCATGGACCAGTCCTTGGCAAGACTATATTCCGCATTGTTCACGGTCGGCTTCTTCGATGGCGGAAAGTATGACCATCTCGATTTCTCGGACGTATCTACCCCTGCGGCAGAGGCTCTCGCGTATGAGGCTGCAGTCGAAGGTATGACACTTCTCAAAAATGACGACCTTCTTCCTTTGGACTCTCCGCATAAATTCAAGAGTGTCGCCGTGATTGGACCATTCGCAAACGCGACGACTCAAATGCAAGGCGATTACTCTGGTGATGCACCATACTTGATCAGCCCATTGGAAGCATTTGAGAGCGACCTGAGGTGGAAAGTGAATTATGCCATGGGTACAGCAATCAATAATCAGAATACTACTGGATTTGAAGCAGCTCTAGCAGCCGCAAAGAAGTCTGATTTGATTGTTTATCTTGGTGGCATCGACAACTCCCTCGAGTCCGAAACGCTTGATCGGACTTCACTCGCTTGGCCTGGAAACCAACTCGATCTCATCAAGAGCTTGTCCAAGCTCTCGAAGCCAATGGTAGTTGTCCAATTCGGAGGCGGCCAGGTTGATGACAGCGCCATTTTGAAGAACAAAGATATCCAAGCTCTGGTTTGGGCGGGATATCCCAGTCAAAGCGGAGGCACTGCTCTTATTGATGTCCTTGTGGGCAAACGATCACCTGCTGGCAGACTACCAGTCACGCAGTATCCCGCCAGCTATGCCGACCAAGTAAATATCTTCGACATCAACCTTCGCCCTAAAGATCCATATCCCGGACGAACATACAAATGGTACACCGGAAAGCCGGTGATCCCATTCGGCTACGGTCTTCACTACACAAAATTCAAGTTTGACTGGGAAGAGACTTTAAACCGGGAATACAACATTCATGACCTTGTTGCCTCATGCCAAAGAAATTCTGGCGGTTCGATCAACGACAACACACCCTTTACCACTGTCAAGGCACGAGTCAAAAATGTCGGTCATGAAACTTCTGACTACGTTAGCTTGCTGTTCCTTTCCAGCAAGGATGCAGGCCCGGCTCCACGACCAAATAAGTCCCTTTTGTCATACGTGCGTCTCCACAATATTGCTCACGGAAGCGATCAAGTGGCAAACTTGCCTCTCACTCTCGGCTCACTGGCACGAGCTGATGAGAATGGAAGTCTCGTTATTTTCCCAGGGCATTACAAGATTGCATTGGACAACTCCGAGGACTTGACTTTCGAGTTTACATTGAAGGGTAGCCCAGCGGTTATTGAGACGCTCCCTACGCCTGATGCACAGTATAACTTTACTGTGCCCGTTCATATTCAGCCAGCGTCCACTGAAGCACATAGTTAGGTTTTGTGAAATGTGCTCTTCTTGGCCCGGGGCTTTAATGCCTGAAATTGTCAAAGTTCAAATCATGAAGTAGACATGCCTGCTTAAGAGTTGGTCCTTTAGGCCCTACTACAGAATACAAGTCTTCTGTTTCTTCTATTGAGAAAATTACACCTGTAGATGGACCGTGACCGGCTGGCTTTAACAGGAATAATAGTTAAAATGGTTCAATTCGATTGAGTAACTAGTGCCTCTCCAGTGTATCGGATGTTTTAGACTACCTGAAGCCTACCTTACTACTGAAAAGGGCTTGGGTCGTCCTCAATAGTCTAACTAGACCATCGTGGCGCCAAGGTGTGAGAAAAAAAAAAAGGTATCAATTCCGTCGATTCTAACATTTACTCGACACTTAGACCCTCAAAATGAACTTGAACGCCCTTCGTCTGCCCAACAGCGTAGACGCCAATAATCGGGCCAGTAAAATCAGGATCAGTCATGTCCAAAGTATCAACCGTTCCAAGGCACGTCCAGTCATTTCTAACGTGAGGTTGGAATGAATAAAGCAGGGAATACTGCTTCTCTGTGTACTCTATCCGGAAAAGCAGCGAGCGAGGGACTTCCTCGAGAGTATGTTTCTCAGTTCGAACAATCTTCTGGCCAGCATTGACCAGTTCAAGAACCACCGCTTGCTGAGAAGGGTCGTAGTATATTCTTGAGAAGCGGCGCTCTTCCTTGTAACAGGCGAGACCAGCCTGGATCTTCGCAGAGCTCCAGGAACCCTCGATTCCTTCGAGGACCACAGAGCTGCTGCCGGATAATTTCCGTTGCCGCTTGCCAATGAAGGTCGGGCTGTCTGTCGGGTGGGACAAATCGACCGATGATGCAGTCAATGTCAGGGATGAATGGTTATTCTCGATCCGATAATTGCTCATGATAGCATCTCGAATGTAGAGATAGTCCAACCCAGCATCAGCTGTGAGGTGCGAGCTCGAAGGGGTTGCTGAAAGGCTCCGGGGGCTCAATTTCACTTGATCAAAGACCGGCCAGTCGCCCTCCCAGTCGACCCGGGTCAAAAAGGTCTCACGGCCCATGGGGCATCTCCCTTGGTCCTCTAGACGGCCTCCAAGGCAGGTTCCCCACCATTGGCCCTCCTTGTCCTGGAAGAGTTCACAGTGGCCGGTATACTGGACATACTCTTGAGTACCACGCGCCGTGAGGACGGGGTTGCTTGGACACGAGTCATACGGGCCAAAGACATTCTGAGAGCGTGCCATCGTCACCATATGCCCGCCATGGGTACCACCCTCCGCGATGAGCAAGTAATACCAGCCCTTGACCTTATACAAGTGCGGCCCCTCGGGATAAATGTCACCAGTGCCGTTCCAGATGATCATCTCGTCGGTCAATTTTGCGCCGGTCTTGAGGTCGATTTCGAAGAGGTTGATCGTGGTGCCTGGGCCTATTCCACCGGACCCTTGCAGGTAGACTTTTCCATCATCATCGAACAGAAGACTCGGGTCGATTCCCTCGAACTCGAAGTAGACCGGGTCGCTCCATGTGCCTGACCAGATATCATCGGTGGAAACTATGAAATTCTCCGTCGCGTCCCTGTTCTTTCCCTCTGCACGGATGACATTGGTACAGACGACATAGAATTTGCCCTGGTGATGACGGATCGTGGGCGCGTATAGGCCTCCACTCCCGACCAAGAACTTGCCATCATCCACCGGGTAGAGGTTTGCCTGCGACTTTGCGAGGCTAAGCTGGGATTGGCGGTGGATTGCATTTCCTGTGCGCTCGCACGTTAGCGGAAGCTCGAATTGTCTCTCCCATCTACTAAGCGACCGGGAGATTTACCGATTTGCTTCCATGATACCAGATCTTGAGAGGCGTAGATAGGTAGACCGGGGAAAGCGTGGAAACTGGAGTTGACAAGATAAAACCAGTCGCCCACCAAGACCACGGATGGATCGGGCGCGAAGCCTGAGATGATAGGGTTGACTGTATCCGACATGGCTAGCTCACGCAATGAAGAGAATGAAGGCTAGAGGAATAATCTATGTTCTTTCACTTCACCCCGCCTTGGGTAGCATACTTAAATATGCCAATTGAGATACTCCGCTTGCTATTAGCCAGGACTAGCTAGCGCCTTCTGTTCCACACACTCTCACAGGTGTCATATTCCCAGATATTCTACAGCACGCATTCACCCCATTAGCCCACATGCTAAGTAGTCGCGTAGCACCGATTCGCCATGTTTGGCCAAATATTACTCGATCGTGTATGAGAGGTGTACAGTTGAAATTTTAAGCAAGTTCCGGGAGATAGTCCCGCAGGAGCTAGCCAATACTCGACGAGACCTGACCACTATCCGAGTTGGGCTGCACTGTAGAGCCATGATTTGATAAGGAAAAATAAGCCAGGAGGGGAATTTGGCTTCCAACTGTATATTTTTACAGGTCAGTACATGGCTTTGTTAGCTGCATGCAGCTGGATGAGGGGGTAAATTAGGCTGTTGACAGGCCATCAAGCAGGGATGCCAAGCACGCTGTATAGGCTAAATTGGAGCTCAAGGTCCAAAAGAGGTTCTCCCCCACAATTGCTCCGAAAGGAATAGCACATACAGTAGTCAAAGGAATCACATGGATAGCTCCTCTTGGCAATGACTGGGCGAGCAATCGGTTAGGCTGTTGATTATCAACGGGCTTGCGGATAGAGAAGCCGCTTAAAAAGATGGGATTTGCATCTCCGTGTCGATCAAAGCTGTAATGAATATTAACTACATGCTATGTTTGACTACTAGATCGACATGTTTGTAACTTGCACGCTTTTCCCGGCAAGATTAACTAGTAAAGTGGCTGAGATTAAAATCAAAAGCAAGTAAACGCTCTCTCAAACACGGCTAATGCTGAATCCTCCACTTGCCGGCGGTATCACTGTAAGTTTCGACCTCCTGTTAGTTAAACCCAGTTAAACTAACGTTAAGTTAATCGTCCTCTTACCAAATAAGGTCTAGCTGGACTAGGCAGCCCCTCTCGGGCCCCCGCAAGTGTCTACCGCTAACCCTAAGTCTCCCAAGTCTCTACCCCCAGTCCCCCACAGCCTGCGGGGTCTGGAGTATGCACCGCCGAGGTATGAAGGATCATGAACCCAAGAGATAGCGCGTCAAGGATGCGAGCATACCAAGAAAATGACAATCTTTTCGGTAAAATGTAGAACAGGCAAATATAACCCTTGGCCAGCTCAAGCTATTCGCCAACACTAAATGGGGTGGCAACATGTCGTGACAAGCCCGGTTGGGGGACAATACAGCCGGGAATCGATCAAGCCACCATCTGTACGGAGGAAAAGGGCTGTCAAGCTCATGGCTGTCTCGAAATTCATAAGAAGGGGCCTTTTTCCTGATTAAAAGCTCCCTTTCATCCCCGACTGCAGTGAGAAGTGGACTCATTAACTTGTTACACCTCTTTTGCCTTTCTCATCTTCACCTACGTCCAGTCCAGCGCACGCTACAGCAATCATGGCGTTGCGATTCCGGCCCCCGAAGCCGAGCCAGAAGGTCCTACCGGTTAAGCCGACAAAGGGACACTTTTTGTTCGCGCACCAGGAGTTCAAGCGCGTACCATGGTGGAAGAGGAAGAACATGCGGACCCTGTACATCTACATCGTCATCCTGATCATGACCAACACCGCGAACGGTTTCGACGGTTCCATGATGAACGGTCTCCAAACTCTTTCCTACTGGCAGGAATACTTCGGGCACCCTCACGGCTCGCTTCTGGGTCTCTTTAATGCCTCCATGAGTCTTGGTTCTCTGCTCGGTCTGTTCGTTGTGCCTTACATGATTGATGCCTGGGGCCGTAGGCTGGGTTGTTTCGTTGGATGTCTTATTATGTTACTTGCTGTTGGTTTGCAGTCTGGCGCTACTGGCTTTGGCATGTTCATTGCTGCTCGCCTGCTTATTGGATTTGGTGATTGTCTTGTTCTTGGTAGTGCTCCGCTTTTGATTGCGGAGATTGCGCATCCTCAAGATCGTGCCATTCTTGTCACGCTTAGTGGTGCTTCTTATCACTCTGGTGCGTTCATTGCTAGCTGGGTGACATTGGGTACATTGAAGATTCAGGTATGTATCATCGCCAAACAGCTACCGTGGATATACTTGTTCTCGACTGACACTCTTTCTTCCATAGAGCGACTGGTCGTGGCGTCTGCCCAGCCTGTTGCAGGCTATTTGCACCATTGTCATCGTTTGCGGTATCTGGCTCATGCCAGAAAGCCCCCGTTGGCTAATGAGCAAGGGAAGACACGATGAAGCCATGCGAATTCTCGTCAAGTACCATGGCGAGGGAGACCAGGATGACGCATTTGTGCACCTGGAGTATGCCGAGATCAAGGCCGCCATCGATCTGGACAAGGAGATTGACCAAACTCGCTGGGTTGACTTCTTGAAGACCAAGGGCAACCGCAAGCGAATTGGTCTAATCACCGCTCTTGGTCTCTTCAGTCAATGGAGTGGCAATGGTTTGATCTCTTACTATCTCAAGCAAGTTATGGACAGTGTTGGTATCACCAAGGCCTCTACGCAGCTTGGAATCAACGCTGGTATCAAGTCCGAGGCCTTGATCACCAACTTCACCCTGGCCTTCTTCATCGATAGGTTGGGACGACGACCGGTCTACATGGTTTCGACGGTTGGCACGTTCGTGGTCTTCAATGCATGGACTATCGTGTCAGCTCGGTACGCGATCGCGGCTAATCAGGCGCTGGGATACATCTTCGTCGTCCTGACCGTTCTCTACGGAGTATTCTACGATATAAAGTAAGTACTCATCCATCTAACAAAGTCTTATACCAACAGCCGCTAACATTAGGTTTCCTCTCAGATCCGGTCTGATGGCAACCTACACCACCGAAATTCTCCCCTACGGTCTCCGTGCCAAGGGTTTCACCTGGCTGAACTTCTGCGTCACCGCGGCCCTCTTCTTCAACCAGTACATCAACGCGATTGCCCTCGACGCCATTGGCTGGAAGTATTACATTGTCTACTGCGTCTTCCTTGGAGCGGAGGTCTTCGTTATCTACACCTTCTTGATCGAAACCCGGTATACTCCCATGGAGGAAATCGCCAAGTACTTCGATGGCGATGACGCGGTTGATATTGGTGAGATTGCTGTTGCGGATATGAAGGAGCAAGCCAGGGAGTCGGGGGGAAAGGCGGCTACTGTTCATGTTGAAGTGAAGGAGTAAGCTGATACACAGGGCATGTTGGAGATTTGTTTGGGAGGCTTTGTGGATGCTTTAATGATTTTTGGATATTACGTTGGTTGGCTACGCCTAGAGCTCTTACTAGGAATTATCCCTGGGAACCTATCAGACTACACATTATTTTTTGCACGTTTGTAAGCTATCTTCACTGTTAATTGGTTATTGTGAACCAAGAGACCAAATAAAATCAGATATAGTAGTGCGGCACTGGTAGGGGAGAGGTTTCGATTTATTCTATGAGGAGGGGTGATATTGGAATAATTAATATATCCTGTTCAGAGGAGAGAATTGAAATATATGGACTTCATAATTGAGGAAACCAAGTTATATGTGTGTATTAAATATTGCTTCTGATGTGTGGCTTTTTCGTAGGCCCTCAAGATAATTACGAGGCTTATTGTACCCTCTTAGCTCCCAGGATCCGTGATCATTAGGAGTAGGCGAAAAAAAGTGAAAGTAATAATCAAAATTCAAGCTCCTGGGAGCAGCAAAGCGTTATGACCTATTTCCTGCTCATTAGCCACTATAAGTAATCTTGTCCTATCCCTGATCGGCCGAGTTGTAGGATTAATTTTCCTACGAGATCATTCTCGTCAGTAGCATTCAGCTGCAAAGAGGCTATTGCATTACTACAAACTACTCCTCTGTTGAATGATTCTAGCACATGTAGATCTAATTAAAAGTTGTAGAAGATTGGCTCCCCATGCTTTCTAGCCTTTGACCTACGAGCAGCATACCAAGACAAACTAGACAAATTGTTCCCAGGAGCCTGCAGACTGCAGCCAAAATTTCATAGGATAATGAGGTGAGCTATTCTATGTGTTTGCTCCTAGGAGATAGTATTGCCACGCAATTTGCGGCTGTCTGATGCGTAACTTTTTTTTTGATGGAGCATTCGATGGTTCTAAAAATAGGGAAAGACATTTGTGAGGGGTAGCGTGTTGCGCGTTTTATTGGAGTGGTTGAGTCAGGCCGCTGGCTCTCATGTAAGCAATACTCAGAGAGCAAATCAGAGTGCTCAGATCAGGCTCACTGAGCAGATCAGAGGGATCAGAGAGTCGTTCGGAGTAGTCACGTGATGATCACTGATCAGGTCGGCGTGCTCAGAGACGTGCTCAGATCTACTCAGTGAGCAAAAGCGGCGCTCACTGAGCACTAAAACGGAAGGGGAAAGCCAAGACTTTGCATGGGAAATCCGGTACGTAGGCTCTACCCGTTGTACCTATACCAGCCACACTAAGGTCGAGAAGCAGCATTAACCTGAGATTCTTGGGTATGATAAAACCCGTCTGGAAGCGTGAAAGACTCGCTATCGTTATATGATCCAATGAATTCCCTCTCCTCATATCGTTCCCTGTCCTGGTGAAGGCCATGAACAAGGCGTCAGAGTGCAGCTTTGGCAAGATGAATTGACCTGATTTGCAAATAATTATTTGGATGCGACCATCGAGTTACCCGCAACCGGAGACTGCTATTTATGTAATTCCTTTTGAAGCCATGCATCCTCCGCAAGTTCTTTGGCAGATTTTCGCTTTTCAGGCTCCCATTGCAGCATCTTTCGTACTAGGCGGAGGAATTCCTTCTTGTCGTCTCTCTCGAGACTGGTCTCCCTTTGTTCAAGTGGTGTGTGTTCTCCTACCGGAATCCCAGCACAGAATTCACCTAATGTAAGAGAGTTAATTATTGCCCCCTTAGTTTTAGTTAATAGAATTATGTATTACCTTCATCCGAAAAGAACTTTGGGGTTAGATTTCCCCGCGCAAGAAAACCTGTTGGCGGTAAACCGAGAAGGCGTATCATTTCAGCAAGATGAGCGCGACTTCTATAAGTTTGGAATTCTGGGTCTTGGCCGCTAAACAAGGAGCCCCCCTCAAAGAGGTTCCAGATCTGACGATGTAAGTTCAGGGTAATTGCGTCGGGAATATCGGTTTCCTTACCACGCATCCGACATGACGGTTATCTTTCATCTTCTTTGGTGGTGGAGATGAGCTCTTGGACCCTCTTTTCCTTTTCTGGGACTGATGTTGTTCATCTGGACTCGGATCTTCGGTAGGCTGAGCCGGTTTCTTGTTTCGTGAGCTTCGACGAGGCATTGTGATGTACTAGATCTTTCTAGTTATTGAAAGATTATATGTCAGATTTTTACTGTGAGATAAGTCAGCCAATCTCATTAATATTTCTGGTCCTTCGACGGTTTGTATATTCACCTTGTCCAGTGCGGGATGGCCTTTGGTAAATTGGGATCGATCACGTAGCTAGTATGTGAGAATGGCGAGAGGAACCAACTCTATCCGACTGGAGCCAGTTCAGATTTGTATTATAAGATTTTATTAGAAACATATAATAGCCTAAGGGTTCGATCAAGCGCTAGTTCTTCTTTTACCAACACTGGGATCGACGTATAGACCCAGCAAGGCCCCCCCTCTCCCTCAAAGCCTTAATTTTGGTAATGACCTGTAGCGGTGGTCAGAATGTTCCGGACCTGCTCCTGTCGGTATTTGAGAACTTGAAGGGGTGCTTCTCGAAACTGGCAGTATGTACAGGTTAGATGACAAGAATTATGGAGAGTAGGAATTAGTATTAACACTGTTCCACAGACTTGACCGGTCTTCCCAGACTGATAGGCTGTTAAGAACAAAACGCGTCGAGGGTATGGTATCTAAAAGTTCTATGCTCAAAGAGTGTTGGTGATTATTTTGTCGGCCCCTCCAATTCTGGTATATTCGTATCTGCAGGCAGCTCCTTATGATTTCTTAGCGAGAGCTGTGAATATTCTGTCGGCATTTCATGTGCACATTCTGTTGGCATCTCAGATGGTGGTTGATTTGCCAACCCCGCCCTCTTTGCGTTGTCGACGGTTTGTTGAGACTGGGCCGACCGACTACGTCTTCGCCGGACGAAGAGAAGCCCTAGCAGTGTTATCACTAAAATTGCCCCCACGGCGACTCCGACGCCGATACCTGCCTTGGCCCCCGACGAGAGTCCTGACGAGTTGGACGAGTCCGCCGAGGTCTTAGAGGATGCGGCAGCTGTAGCTGCCGCAGCGGTGGTGGTGGTGATGGCGGCGGTATTCGTTGCCGGTGCAGTGGCCGAAAGCGAGCTGAAATCGCTCGATTGCCATCGGATATAGACGCCGTATGCGTTGACATGGCCATGGCCGCTTATCGAAGTATCGGAGCTTGAGGTAGTTCCGTTGGTAGTCCAGGTATACTCAAATTCGGTGGTGACGTCCGGGCCGGGACTCCACAGGCAGTCTATCAGCTCGGAAGCCGTCGACGACTTTGCCGGTCGGGTCACATATGTATGGCCGTTGAGCCTGGAGATTTCCACGTGTTAGTATTCAAGACCGGGTGTTGTCTTTGTGCGGATTGGAGTGATTAGGACTTACGTTGGGCAGCAGGTCGCGGCGGTTTCGGTAACGGACCCGGACATCACGATGCCGCTGGCCGCAATGCCATAACCCGAGGGACATATTCCCGGGGAGTAATAATCGGTCTTCTGCCAGCCAGATGGAAGACAATCTGAATCAAATATCTGGCCCAGGTTCATCCATACTTTCCCGCTGGTACTGCCGAGCCACAGGTTGTCGACGCAGGAATCTGGCGGAGTGAAGGTGGTGGTCAGGGGCAGATGTGATTGGGCTTGGCTTGCGGGTGCTGTGGTTGTTGTCATGGTGGCAGCGGAGTTGACGCCCACGTTGGCAGCATTGATAGATATGATCAAACCTATCAATGCTGTGCTTGGCGGGATTCAAAGCAAGGGATGAGTGAGAACAGACCAGGGACAGCAGGGGGCTCTGTTAAGAGAAATCTTACAGGTGGATTGGGCTGGCCGTGCGGCATCGTCGTAGTCTCATTTGGGTAACTGACGGACGATCAAGGAACAACAAGCATGACCTTGGGTAGGGTACTAGTAGGGGTTATGTCGGATTTTCCCAGGTTCACTTGCGAGGGTCCGATCCATATTATATATTATATATTATATATTAAATATTCAATATTCAATATTCAATATTCAATATTCAATATTCAATATTATACTATCTACTGTAGGGCTGTTATATACGTCCTGTCGTAAAAAGAAATACACAAGCAAAAGAATTGCATGCCACAAGGTTCGATCCTGCGGGGTCCAGTCCAGCTTAGATCTAGCGTAGTAAAATATATATTATACTAGTACTTGGTACACTGCATACACAAACCACTCGTCCACGCGTGCAAAATAAACAAGCCGATCGGCCGAGGCTAGCACGGGCATATATACACACCACACACTACATGCAGTCACGGTACTATCAAAATATTTGAAACTTTATAGTATTGCACACACAGGATATACATACACTGTAGCCAATACCTAGCTTGGTGGCCAATACGGGGTTACTTTAGTATATATTAATCATTTACCAGGTTTGATCTGGTAAATGATTGAAAATAATGACCACCTGCCACAGAGTACCATCCAGATGAGTGACAATCTAATTAGCTATTGCTGAAATAGAGAGACCAGGCCAGATATTTGCATACTCTCAGATACACTACAGTATTAACATAACTGCTTAAGGCTGTACTTACTCCTGTACTAGTATCCTATTTGCCGAGGCATTCTGGAAGTGACACTTGTTCTGCACTTGTTCTGCACTCGTGCTCAATTCCAACATCCACAACTTTGCCTCCCAACAATTGGGCTTGGCTGTCAGATTCAAACATAGACTTTATTGAATAAGCATTATAAGCTTCTTGATGATCTGCGAACAACCTAGATAATACTGTGGTACCATAAAAGTCTTCTGCGTCTCGTCCGTACCAAGCTGACGAACACTGTTAGGCTCGGCAAAGGTCAACAGTCAACAAGCACGGGATCGCGATCATCCACACGCTCCACTCAGCTGTCTAAGTAGCGAAAAAAAAACTCAAAGGAAGCTCGAGGAAGTCCGAACCCAACGTTCTAGCCCTGCGTCTCTCACCCTCTCTTTGCGTGGCGCATCACGAAGAACAGAGCCCGTTCGGGGTATAGTGGGACCTGCCCAATCTGAGTGGGTCTTCTGGGAAAACAACTAATCAGAGGTGAGCAGGGATTATCCAAACGAACTCCACAGAGATCTATGGAGCTAGTCCTATTCAAGTAGGGGAGATGTTGAACCAATCAATGCATGATTAACAAGGTCCATGCGTTCACTGGGCCCCTGTTGATCTGCATGATTCTATAAAAAAAGAAACAGAAGAAGACGTCACCGTTCACTTGAGCTTCATTTGGCTCATGGAATCATATGCTTCGATCCGGCCCACCTGCGGATCGTTCGGGACACACCACATCTACCTATGATATGACTCACTTGAACCTCCCATCGCTCGGCGAGGAGTTGTGGGCTCTATATTACGCCTAAAGGGCATCTGCCACACCATATCCAGCAATGGACTTCGGTATTCGATGTGGCACACTTTTTGAAACCCCTCCAACATTCCCTAGGTTCATATGAAGTCACCAGAAACTTATAATAAGGCGTGACCTCGTGTGTGGGGATAGGTTGAGGTTATGAAGGATGCAACTCCACATTTGGCCCCCAGACGGCCTTGGGTTCGTTTAGTGAACAACTACTTAAGACGGGAGCTTAAATTGAATAATCGTTTTGCTTCGACTTGGTTAGTCTGGCATGAAGTTCATAAGCCCCTCTTTCCCCTCTTCCCACTTCCTCTGTCCACTCTCTTTATCAGATACCTATAGGTAGTCATGTCAACTCGCAATAAGCCTCGTGCAAGAGTTTCTAAAAGTTGTGCAAACTGCAGGGCTGTCAAGCGACGGGTGGGTCTTATTACCTCATTTGTCTTTATTCTTCTTTCTTTTCTTTTCTTTTTTGGTTTTACTTAGGTTTGCTCATTCTAATCTGTCTACATAGTGCGACCAGCAAGTTCCCCATTGTGGACAATGTATTCGGAAGGGTGAAAAATGCCCTGGGTACCGAAGTGAATGGGAGCTTGTATTCCGCGACCAGACAACCCATACCATTAAGCGGCTCAAGGAGCAGAAAGCAAATCGGGTTGCTTTGACCGAGATTAACCGCTCGCTTCCAACAGGCCACGGCCGCAGCCTTGGTGTTAACGAGATGGATGACAAATATTCACTCGGATTTCAATACTTCAGTCAGCCACAGGTGTTAGCCCTTTCAAAGACTTTCACCTTATCACAGACCGTCTCTTCCAACCCGACGATGCGGGACCAGGTCTTCTCGTGCTTTTTCAGTGAATACTTCCCTCGGATGATGAACCACGCGTCTGATCTTAATAAGTTGCAATTTATCATCTCGGGAATATCCGAACTTCCTCAAAAAGGCCCAATGCTCGAGAAGGCCTTGTCCGCATTGTCATGTATTTTCCTAGGCAAGATTCACCATGACGAACAGGTCTTGCAGCATGGGATACGACTATACAACCGTGCGATTCGTTATATGTCAGATGCGATCGGTCGTAATATTTACACCGATGAAATGGTTTATACCGGTGTTATTTTCCAGCAAACTCAGGTGAGAAGGCCTTCATTTCCTCTCATTTACCTTTCTCAAGTTGCGTTTTGTAGCTCACATCGACTTAGACTCACTATTGTCCACACACCCTCAGTCAATGGCTCGCTCACGTAGATGGATTAGGTGCAATTATGAGATACTACCGCCTTAGAGTGCATACAAACCCAATACTAGCTGCCATCTTTGGCCGATACCAGAAACTCAAAGTGGTAAGAGAACATTTCTATCGAGTTCGTTGCCATGATGTGATTCCCCCTAACTATGTTGATAGCTATTCTCTTTTTTTATGCATCTACCTGAGGAGACCATTGAATGGCTCAATGAGCCCAACGAAGGCGGACCCTTGTTTGGAATAATCAAGCTTCTTACCGACATATCTCGTGTTGCTACCGCAATTAGCACCACTGATGTCTCTGATCATAATGCTTACCAATCTCTGTTAAGCGATTGCTTCACAATCGAAAGGAATCATATGGATTTCTATTGTCAAATTGATCAAAACATCGATGGAGAACCTCCTACGTACGCTCGTGGTGAATTGAAAACAGGTGTACCTCCTACGGACGATTTATTCGGTCCAGCCTATTGCTTCTCTTCCCTTGAAGATGCAATGCTGCATCTTTTCTTCTGGCTGTCACTCTCTACTATCTATCCACTTATTCAAAAATGCCGGAGTCATTCTATGGCTAGTTTGCCTAGTTGTCTTCAAAATGATGATGACGAGACACATAGTCTTTTAACACTTTATGTCGGCAAGGCTGCTAGATGTTTGCCGTACTGTGGACAGGAAGGCATGAATTCATTCGGCCTTTATTATGGACTGCTTTGCACAGGCCAGGTCTCACGAGTATACGCTCATGCTAAGGATTGGGAGCGGTTCCTTTGGGCCCAGGATGTTTTTGCGTTCATGGAGCTTTCAGGCCTCGAATATGCTGCTCGATTCCGCGAAATCTGGTGGAACTATTGGTTTGATGCCTACAAACAAGATGCATGCAGGGTTGTGAATTACAAACAGTGGATTCAGAAGTCGAAGACCACTCCATATGAAGCGGAGAAAGACAACGGGTCTAATTCAGGAATAGAGCAAATCAGGGTGACGTCGGGTATTCAAAATCACACAACGCCCCAACTATCAAAGAGACTTGATATTTACCAGAACGAGTCGTCTGTGCCTCTGGTCAGCAATGAAAAGAGCGAGAATTCTGAATTGAGAAAAATTAAAAAGAAGAAATAGAGATGGAGGAGGGATTGCTGCATTATTCACATATTTGAGGTCGGGAGTATCGGCTTTGTCTCTTTGGATATTTGGATAGCTCTTATGAGAACTCAAGTTAAATACGAAACTAATTCAGTGTATTAAAGAAGATAGTAAAGCTAGCAAAGGAAGAACTAAGCTAGGAGAGTTATTCTGAGAATATAGTCTACAAAAGTATTCGGCTGCCTCAACGTCTAACAGCAGCGCTTGATCACAAAGCGTCACTCCAGTTACCCTAAAATCTCTATATAATCCCCTGATCGAGAAGCCATACCTTTATCTTGATGAAATGACAATCTTCTTTTAAAATGAATTAGCTCTTAAGGCAACAAACTTCAGCCTATATGTGTTACACCTTAATTCAATATTTCCAAACTATAAGATAGGGTTTTGAAACGAAGGCATTTTGGATGATCAGACCATATCGTGCTTAAAAACCCGGTGAACAGAACGAGGAAATCAAGAAATGTGAGAAAATCAAACAAAAAATGAAACAGTGTTTGGAAGACGGCCGCCGGCGGCCAAATAAGAGCCACGAAGCTGATAAGAGGACTGAGATATTCCCGTAATTCCTGGGAAGATTCAGTTGAAAATCAAACTCCGTTTGAAACCACCTTGAGCGGCTGATCCATCCTGAAATGCTTCTGCGCATACGACCTTATCCACGGCCCGACAAAGTACATAGGGATCGCAATCACCGCAAGGACTGCGCAGATAATCGCCTGAACATTCATCGAACCATGATACCCGATCGCTTGAATACTAGGAAGAACAGAGTAGCTCAGGCCAAACCCGACCAGTCCTCTGCCAGCGCAAATAACGACCAGAAGTGAAGCGGATCGCAATGGAAAGCTATCGATTGCGTAGGTGATACTTACGATATTCGCTCCAAGGAAGCCGAAGAAAACTCCATGGTACGGTATAACGATGGCAATCCAGTGCCATATTTCCGGAAATGACCCTGCTTGGCCGTATATGATCGCGCTGACGATTCCGGTAATTGATGGCACTGCTTGGAGGAGACACCTGTACTCCGGTTTAAATTGCCCATTGTTGCGACGACCCATGAGTTTGATAACAAGGTCACTGCCGTACCCGAGCAATGGCAGGAAGATAAGACAAATAGCAATCTGGCCTGCCTGTATATATCCCAAGCTGGTGAAAGGGAAACTGTAAGGTGGCATCAACAGCACCGAAGAGAATGTTGACGACTGGAAAATGTACATTCCAAGAAAGCCTCCGTTCAGTAGGAAGAGCCAGAAAATTGAGGGCACACAGAAGCCTTGACCGACATGCTTGTAGAATATTGCCACCTTACTCCAGTCCGACTTGACTTGGAACAGGGCCAAGTGGCCGAAGAACGTGCGAGGCTGGGGATGGACAGAGGCAACTGAGCTAGTCTCTAAGTGAATGGCATTTGCTTCGTCTTTCCCGGCCACATAATCTTGACACTGACCTCGCATTGCCTCTTCGTTGCGCTCGAATGCTGTTTCAGAAACGAAAGCGTAGGCGAGGATAAGGATGACTCCGTTTGAGATAGCAAAAAATCCATACCACCATTTCCAGCCCCAAGCATCAACCATATACTTAACCGAGGTCAAGAAATATGAAGTGAACTTCCTGGAAGACTTATTATAAACCATTTTTTCTTATTTATTAGTGTTGGAATGGGAGGCAAAAAAACAAAAACATATACTAGTAAGGATGTGTAGTACGGGTCGTCCGGGCGCCCTAAAACGTAGCTGGGAATTGCGGGAATTACATTACAGGTGTAGCCACTTTCCAAGGTTTCCTGATAGAAAATCTCGATCTACCGCACAATGCGGGGTCATCTCTGTTGAGACCCTTCAGCCTGGCATAAACCCAAGCCTTGAACTTGCAGAATCGAGTCGCAACAATTATGCCATCTCGCCAGTCGCATGCAAAGTCTCACCACGGCTGCACACAGTGTAAATGCCGCCGAATAAAGTGTGATGAAAATCGCCCATATTGTGGGTCGTGCACCAGAAAAGGCCTGCCATGCTCCCTGAGTACCGCTCACACAAGCCCCCCTCACCAAAGCCTTGTGACGAATCCACTAGAGCAGAGAAACGAAATTGCATCGAGCTTACCTCTAAGTGAACTTGAACTACTTCATCACTGGCATACCGTTACGGCTTCCTCTGTTGCCCAAAACGACGCCCTGAGTCGAGTTTTCCAGCTCCACGCCCCTCGAAAGGGACTCTCTCACCCATTTCTGATGCACGCCATCCTTGGTATTTCCGCTCTGCATCTTTCTCGGGAAATACCTGATTTCCATCGCCAGACATACATTGAAACTGCAAAACGACACCATAGCCTCGCGCTATCTCTATGCACGCCATTATTAACTAATGTGACAACCGAAAACTGCGACGCCCTCTTCGCCTGCTCTCTCCTTATCGCCAGTTTTGCTTGGGCTTCTCAAAGTATGGATTTGAGTTTCAAATCGATGGGTGTGAGTGACATAATCGAGATCTTCAAATTAGTTCGTGGCACTGCGTCAATTGTGGAAAAGGCTCGACCATGGATTGAGCATGGCGACATGAGACTGCTATTGAAGTTCACTAGATGTGCACAACAAATTCCGCAGTCAAAGCATTCTCATGAGGTCCACACTCAATTAGAGGTCTTGATTGAGCGGCACGAAATTCAATGTGCCCATCTACACCCGGACGGTGGGCCGCTCGTTGTGCTAAAATCGACGAAACATCTCTTGGACGTTTTTGACTCCTGTATCGCCAGCGACAACCAAAGTACTATTTTAGCGTGGCCTGCTCTAGTAGAACCGGAATTTTTGGATCTCCTGGGTCGGCAGGAACCAGAATCTCTGGTCACATTGGCTTACTACGGAGCAGTTTTACATATCATGACCAGGGCTTGGTGGATAGAAGGGTGGGGGAAGTTTTTGGTTAACTTTGTCGCGGAACGCTTACACGGGGCTTTACAATCGGCGATCCTTTGGCCTTTAGGCGTCATTAACAATAAAGGGTCTTCGTAAACCTTACCGGTTACGGTATAGTTTTCGAGTGTGCCGGGTAGCGAAGTGGAGAACCAACTGTCCCGCCGCACAACATCCCATCCTTCCCCTTCTAGGTCCCAAAACGCTATTTCAAAAGCCGATTTAACGATTCGGAATGAATCACACCGAAGGTCGCAATTTACTTTCAATGAAATTGCCCCAGGTTCGATATGGCAAGAGTTCCCCGCACTGTTGGCTGTTCAACTCATCCGCAGTTCGTTGCCAGTAATGGACTAGTGGCCTCGTTGAAATGCAGATCCAATTCGCCGATCTCATATCTGGGTAATCGTACTCGTACTCAATGACCTGCCTGAATTGAGGTGTCCCGGAGGACCCGGAAATTTTTGCTTGTTAAATAGACCAAGCCGTCTTTAGACAAAAAGGATCCATTCACATTGAACTGTCATTCATCATATACGCAAGCCTCTTAGTCGGAAGGTGAAAATGCGTTGGATATTTATTGCTGTACCCGGCATGCTGGTATTTGGCCTTGGTCTCACATCAAAGATTCCCGAGCCCCCTAAACCTGAGAATATTGAAGTCCTTGAACTTCCACTACCACCAGTCGCTCCAAACAACCACACTGGTGCCTGTACGTTTTCTATCAATCCTCATCGAACCGGATGCATCGGAAAGATATCAGACTCCTTCCAAGCAGGGGACTTTGCACCTGATGGAAAGCATGTGGTGGCCACAGTGGAATTTGTTGGCGCCCCTACAGCACCAGAACCAGGCAGCATATACACTGGTGTACAACTTATTCTCGTAAAAACAGAGGGTACAAACTTCACGAACGGGGACCCGTGGAAATGTCTGAGCTGTGGCGTTCCGTCGCAGAATGCGCGATCTCTCGACCCAACGAGGGACTATCCACACGTCGCTAGAAACTCCAAGCAAGCTCTTTGGGGACACAATATTCTGGATTGTAGCGGTATTCCTTTGACGAGTGATCGGTGCACTCCAAACAAGACGCACATTTATCCTATATATTGGCCGGCAGGCACAAACAGCTCCGGCACACCACGAGAAATGCGTATGCACCCCGACGATGTTCACATGGGCTGGAGCTCGTTTACAAGCGGAGGGGAAAATGCATTCTACGGCCGACTACAGTTCAACAAGAGTCCAGCCAATGGCACTCTCCTCGTTCCTAGATATGATCTTGTTGACGTGAACTTACTGGCTCAGCCAAATGGTCCAGCGCCCATTATGACACATGGGCTCGAGCTCAGGATCCACGATGAAGCTATATCAGTTGGTGAATTGCGTGGGTTTAGCGGTGCAGGTGATGAGATTCTTTACATTGGATCAACACGCGAGGCAAACAACGTTGATATTTTTGCCGTGCACATGATTACAGGTGCCGTTCGACGTCTGACGAGTCACCCGGAATACGCAGATCCCATTGCATTTTCTCATGATAACCAGTGGTTTGTTACAATGGACACTCGGGGTTCAAACCGTCAGATGTGGATGGCAGGCGCGCGGTACATTCCTCCTCTCATCGATCTCGTCACAGTGACAGCCGCCTCATCAACTCGAAACAATGGTGCCCGTCGCTTCTTTCAACCGATTTTAATCGATCGATATGGTGATCGGGATGAGTATTTTGGCCAACACGTCAATTATGAAGGCGACTCTAGTAATGGGAGTATCAATGACCCAAACTGGAACGGTAGAGCAGACCCTGCATTTTCTCCAGACGGAACTCAAATTGTTTTCTGGCAGGCTCTGGCCATCTTCCCTGCCTGTGGCGGCGTGAATCCACTACCTTGTCCTGTATCCACCGCGCAAGGAGGCCGTACCTACCGCGTGATGCTCGCAAAGCTCACCAGTCGCAAACCTACAAAGCCAGCGACGGTTTTCTCGGCGCCGAATAAGATCCCATGGGCGACACCATTCCCACCTGGGACTAGCATTCCAACTTCGTACTCTTTGCCGGCTGGCAACTACACCCTTTACGGTCGGGCTAGTGGCCTCGCAAAGGCAACCATTGCAAAAGACCCTGTTTTCGGCACCATGAAAACTGTTTCCGTGTGTTATAACAACTACTCCGATGACGCGGAACATTTTATAAATGGCCATGAGTCTGTTACACTGACATTGACGGCGACAGACCCTTGGCTTAACCAACTGGATTGGATTTCGAACGTTACGCAAACTGGTGCTGTTAATGCAAGCAAGAAGACTGGACCTGGTGGGTTTCATTTGTCAATTAATGCGCTTGAAAATATCTTCGAGGCGAACGGGACACTTGTCACCACTGTTAACGGTGTGAGCTATCACCAGCCACTCAACGATACGTAATAGATTCGCTGTACACTCTTTATTTTTTGAAACTCAAGATATCCGAAAAGTGCCGGAATTTATGTGTTCATTATCATGTGTAGTTGATTTTGAAGTTAGCACTCAAGTTAATTAAGATGACCGAGTGAAAGAATTTCTAGAGTACAAAAGTAACTTAAATGAAACGAGAGAAAAAAAAAAGAAAGTAAGCTTGGCATAGCCAGACCACGCGGCTGTGACGAGACGCATAGTTCATGACTTGGGAGGCAAAGGCGTAAGAGGCCACTCATAATCTCGGAAAAAGACTGTTTCAAATCTCCATTCTCCATGGTTAACGATTTTCTGCATCTCCCCTGACCCACTTGGCAAGATAACCTCGCAGATACTGCCTTCCGGGATGGTAACTGTTGCTTCCAGTCGAGCTTCCCGATCTTTCAAAGTGACTGCCTTCCATGAACATGAAAAGAGACCCATAGGAGTATCATGTGAAGCGGAAGCACTTGATAGTTCAGCGCCTATACAAGGTGCAAATCGACATTTCTGCCACCCAGGCTCCAACCTTTGCAAGCCTGCAACTCTTTCGTACAGAAACTTGGCAATCGAGCCAAATGCATAATGATTAAAGGAAGTCATTTTTCCGGGATTGATAGACCCATCATGAAGCATACTATCCCATCGCTCCCACATTGTTGTAGCTCCCATGGTCACCGGGTATAACCAGGACGGACAACTTCTCTCAAGGAGCATGGCATAAGCAACTTGAGAATGTCCGGTTAGAGCAAGGGCTTCACACAAAAACGGTGTCCCAGCAAAACCTGTTCCGATTCTAAAATTGTTCTTCGACACGAGATAGACTAAGCGTTGTCCAGCTCGCTCTTTCTGCCCGGGTGTTAAGAGACCAAAGCAGATTGCTATGGCGTAGGCCGCTTGGCTATCGGACAGGAGAAGGCCGTTTGGAGTCACATATTCTTCATTAAATTCCTTTCTGGTTTTTTCAAAGTCTTTCTGGAATTGCAGCCTATCGTTTTCTTTGCGAAGAATTTTCGTGATCTGAGTCATGAGTCCCAGGCTATGAATCAGAAAAGCGTTCGCCACGAGCTGCGCGTCGGTCTTGCCCTTCCAAGGCGCCTCCGGTGGAGCATCTGGATCAAGCCAATCCTAGATCATATGTAAATAGCTGTAGAATAAGCTTGATGGATGTTCTCATTGCATCTTACCCCAAGTTGGAAAATAGATGTATCCCATAAATGAGTGCATCCTTCCTTTCTTCTTGGAATTTTCTTTATCCAAGTATCCATGCTCTCATATTGCTGCTTCAAAATCTCGATATTACCAGTCTCCTCATAAAGGGCCCACGGAACCAATATTGTAACATCATGCCAAATAGCGCATGGCTTTCGGCGACACCAGACAGGATCTGGAAGTGTTGCATTTGGAGTCACCATGGCGGGAACACCACGTAAGATCTGCTGATCATACCAAACGTCGATGAGCCAATTCTTGATAAATCCATAGCAATCAAATAACAGGACAGCTGTAGGAGCAAAGAGAGCAAGATCACCAGACCAGCCCAATCGCTCGTCACGCTGAGGACAGTCTGTTGGCACGGCAAGGAAGTTACCTTTCATCCCCCAGCGTATGTTATGATATAGTTGATTTAGTAAGCCATCTGAACATGCGAATTTGCCAACTTCTTTCATATCTGTATGACACACGACCCCCTCAACTGAATCAATCAAAGAAAAGTTGCTGTACCAGCCATCGATTTGGACATAGCGAAATCCGTGGAATGTAAACCGCGGCTCATAGCTTTCGCCACCCCTATCCCCTTTCAGGGTATATTCATCGATAGAATCACAGTAACGAAGTGTTCTGGTGCAAATCTCTTGATTCTCTAGGACCTCAGCGTGAGATAGGGCGATTTTGTGACCGCGAGGCCCTTGGATGTTTCTCAACCTGACGTATCCGACCATATTCTGACCAAAGTCAATGATTGATTTCCCAGATGGAGACAACATATGCTGAAGGGGCTTGAGAGTTTCAATCCGTCTGACTGGCTCTGCGGTTTCAGATACGACATGGAGCCTCTTTGGGAGAGGAGGCATCACGAGCACAGGCACCCAGTCAGGAGAAGGATAGATAGATGCACAATGTGCAACAGTTGACCAGCATGGAACTTCTCGATTTGCGTCATATTTTTCGCCATCATAAATCTCAGCGCGTTGAATAGGTCCCCTAGCGACAATCCAGGAACTGTCGGTAGGTATCGTCTCAACAAGAGCTCCAGGATAGCGTAATTCGAGCTGGCACATCAAAGTCGGATGGGGCCCCCAAATGTTCCGGTAGCCACCCTCAAATCCAATACGTCCACAAAACCAACCTTCAGCAACGCGAACACCGATGCAATTTCTGCCATTACATAGCAGGGGTGTTATATCGTGTGTCTGATACAATAATCGGTTGTCATATGCTGTCCATCCGGGAGCCATGAAGTGATCTCCTACTCGCTGACCATTGATCTCTGCCTCGTAGACCCCTTGAGCAGTTATGAACAATCTACCACCTGCACCAGGCTTGACTTCAAATTCTTTCCGAAAAAGCCATTCTGCATCGGCGCCCTCTGTAGTAGGACCCCAGGGAGCAGCTATGCGATCACAATGAAAGCTCACTTCTGCCCAAGTATGCCCTGAGGTATTGTGGTCCATTGTGCTGAATATCTGAATTTACTGAGGTTTTCAAATACCATCTAATGTGCGGATGCTCTTGTTTGGGAAAAGTCTGGCGAAGGGTTGGCAACAGTGGCTTGCAAGGATCATGAGGAGACCTTACTTTGATTCAATAAATCCCAGGTGAAATATCGGAGTTGTTATTTACCGACTCGGGAGAATTCAAAGCGAAAAATGAGCAGAGGGAGCATGAATTAACCCGAGGAGCTTGGAGTGAGCACTTCAAATGCCGGGTTTCCTCTTCAAAAACCGACCCTTGTCACATCTCAACATTTTTCTCGACATATTATCTTTCGGTTAGATACGCAACTCTAGAGACGCCACATTACTTTCCTGAGAGCTCAGAGATATTCACTTTTGATCTCGAAATGAATGTGAACATGTTCCAAGCCGGGGACAATGTCCTCTATTCCGACAAGGAGGAATGGGTCAACGAAGTTCCAGCAGTGAGAGAGCTACCCCTCCCATCGGATTTCTTCTGGGGAACAGCCACGGCCGCATACCAAATTGAAGGCGGTACCTTACAAGATGGCAAAGGAAAGTCTATCTGGGATGTCTTCAGTCATCTAGATCCATCGCGTACCAATGGGGACAATGGAGATGTGGCCTGTGATCATTACAATCGCATGGTCGAAGACGTGAAGTTGATGTCCTCATATGGGGTAGATGTTTATCGATTTTCTATATCCTGGTCTCGCCTTATTCCTCTGGGTGGTGAAAAAGACCCTATCAATGAAGATGGAATAAAGTTCTACAACAGGCTCATAGATTGCCTTTTGGAACACAACATCGAGCCATATGTCACTCTTTATCATTGGGATGCTCCACAGGAACTGTATAGCCAATACGGTGCTTTTTTGGATACAGACAGGTTTACAAAAGATTTTGAACGATATGCTCGGCTTTGTTTCTCTCGCTTTGGCGATCGTGTCAAAAATTGGGTTACGTACAATGAGCCATATATTATCTCAATATTTGGACATCACAGTGGAGTTCTTGCTCCTGGCCATAGCGCGACAACTGGACATGATACAAAGACGGAGCCATGGCGAGTGGGTCATACTCTCATCATATCGCACGCAATGGTGGTGAAAATATATACGACAGAGTTCCAACTCATTCAGAATGGAATTATATCGATAGTGTTGAACGGCCATTTCTATGAGCCATGGGATCCGGAAAGTGAAGAGCACAAAGCTGCTGCTCAACGCAGACTTGAATTCTACATTGGATGGTTCGCTGATCCGATATTCCTGGGGAAAGACTACCCCGCTCAAATGCGCTCCTGTCTCGGCTCTCGGTTACCGCAATTTACTCCTCAAGAGAGAAGACTTCTCCAAGATACTTGTCAGATCAATGAATTCTACGGAATGAACCATTATTCCACGAAATTTGCACGCGCCCTTCCGGGCCCACCAGCCAAGGATGACTGCACAGGGAATGTAGAAGAGGGAGCCACTAACAAGGAAGGCAAGATGCTCGGACCCGTCTCTGGCATGTCCTGGCTCCGAATGGCCCCTCATGGCTTCCGGAAGCTCATGAAATGGGTCTGGGATCGTTACCATTTGCCAATAATCATTACGGAAAACGGCTGCCCTTGCCCAGGCGAAAGCCAGATGACCTTAGAGCAAGCAGTGAACGACGATTTCCGGATCCAGTACTTTGGTCTCTATCTGGATGCAATCTCACAGGCTATTTATGAGGATGGCGTTATTGTGAAGGGGTATTGCGCATGGAGTCTCATGGATAATTTCGGTATGCTCATTTCTCAACTCACTTTTAACTGGTTTTATTCTGATATTTATTGAGAATGGTCGGCGGGGTATGGCCCACGCTATGGTATCACTCATGTCAACTATGATACGCTTAAGAGAACTCCTAAAAAATCAGCTAAGTACTTGCAACAGTCATTCAATGAACGCCGTAAAAAGATTGGCTAGTATGGATAAAAGACATCTCTCAAACCCCTGCAGGCATTTTGTCTCTGAAGCTTCAGTACTTAGGCAATGGAAATACCAAAATTCATAAATGCTTTGTATATTATCCAGGAGCCTGTGCGAGGACAAGTACTCCGTTGACTGATGTAGATCCGAGGAAATTTGAAAGCTGTGCATTCGGCATTGTGGTTTATATTGGCACCATCCCAGATCAGGTTAACCGTGAGCCCCAAACGCGCTTTAAAACCACCAAGAACCGCAAACCTTACCTATAAAGGTATAGTTTACGAGAGCATTCACCTGTATTTTCTTCTATTTTCGAAAATCAGCAAATCTAACTTTTCAATATTGAGGTCACATGGCCCAGTTTTTGTGGTGAATTATGTTCGCCAACGGTAAAAGGGCCTAGAACTAACGTCTCAGGGATTGCTGGACGCCACGAATATCCTGCCCTTGAAACTTGCGCCGCCGGCAACTGAATTATCCTGATACAGCAACTGAATAATGAAACGATATGGCTTTATCCCACCCTAAGCCGCTACAGATAATACGTGGATCCTAGCGGTGTATGACAGGATCCACAGGCTCTCTGACTGAAATCCGGGGTTGAGGGGGGTGGAGTCTGGGGTTTGGGATGGACAATTCAAGCGAACATGGCTGACTATCCCTATCGGCTACATGAAATCTCTTCTGACTTTTGTCAGTAGTGAATGGTGATTCGGGACATTCGTGACCGAGCTGGCGGACTGCGTTGGAATTATTCGTTTAGATCATATGATGAGGCCGGTTGTCTGGCCCTTGCACTGCCAGAGCCCGATTGTTTAAATTCAGAATGAACTCACCTATTTTATCGGGTTGCCCGTTGAAAATTTGACTCAGATAAGTGCAAAATTGTGTTTCTGAAATGTCAGCAGAACATAAAGCCAGTGCCGGAATACCAGCTGCGACTGAGCATGTTGAGGTTATCATGGATGAAAGGTTGAAAAAGACCGATCCGACTATCGATGCTGTGATCCGGGGCCAAGGGACCACTGGGTATGAGGACCTAGGGATTATAGATACCATCAAAACCTTCAAATTCTGCACCTTTGTCTGTTTTGCCATGGCATTTAGTGCTGCAACTGATGGTTATCAAATTGGGTATGCTAATTTCATACGCCCGACGTGAATAAATTTGTTACTAACTTGGTGAAAAATCCATAGGATAAATGCTAGCATCATTGCCAATACCGGATTTATCTCACGCTTTGCTACCACCACTGCCGCTACAACCGGAGAACCTACCCTAGCCTCGCCCATACTCAGCGGTTGGAGCTCAATCATGTCGTGCGGCCAAATCGTCGGAATGACAACGTTGCCGTTCCTCTCCAGTAGATATGGTAGAAAGGCTGCGATGTTCACTTACTGGATAATACTAGTTGGGAGCGTGCTTATCGAATGTCTTGCAAGATCATGGCAGAGTTGGCTATTGGCGAAGCTCCTAGCGGGGATCGGAGTCGGATGCTTACAGTCGACTGTACCGACATACATATCAGAAGTGGCTCCTGTTCGCATTCGTGGAGGGTTATTGATGTGTTACAGTTTTTGGTGGTCACTCGGATCATTCTTTGCCCAAGTTGCCTTGGAGAGTTTGTCAAAACGTGACTCAACCAACTACCTGACACCTATCTACACCCAGTGGGCTCAGATCGGAATCATGTTTCTTATCTATATTTTTGTTCCAGAGTCTCCTGCGTGGTGTGTGAATGCTGGTAAGATCGACAGAGCGAGAAAGGAGCTTCTCAAGCTCAGCCGGGGAGTGCCTGACTACAACTTGGAGAGACAACTTCAAGTATTGACTATGGCTGTTGAGCACGAGCGAGAAATTGCAGCCGAGCAAAATCGCGAAAAGTGGTATGGGATTTTCCAGGGTGTTAACGGTCTTCGAACTGTTATCACTTGTTGGACTAACCTCACCCAACAGTTGATTGGCCTGAGTCTCTTTGGGACATTTGGAACTTACTTCTTCCAACAGGCCGGACTAGCCGATCCCTTCAAGATCAAGGTTATCACAAACTCGATTCAAATTGTAACTGTGATCGTTATAGCGATTGTTGCTGATCGCTTGGGACGGAGAATTCTCGCCTGCTCAGGAACAACACTTTGTTGGGTGTCATGTGTTGCGATTGGTATCATCGGTGTCTGTCCTCAAGTGAAAGCCTCTACCTATCTTTTCATTCTCTTTGCTTGTCTATGGAGTAAGCGCTTCGTTGCAGTGATAAAATGAGAGAACAGAGACTAACTGAATTTCTAGACTGCGGATTGGCTACGAATGGCGCGACTGGTTGGGGGTACATTGGAGAAATCTCGTCTCAGCGCCTTAGGCCCTATACTGCTGGATTTGGAGCGGCTGTTACATGCGTTGCTGGAGTTGTGATGAATGTTCTCGTTCCTTATATGACTAACAGCAGCAAGTGGAACTGGAGCTTGAAGACCGGGTGGTTCTATGCTGGTGTTGGCCTTCCGTTTGTTATTGGAATGTGGATACTGATTCCTGAGACTGCGGGGTAAGTGGTCGAAGCCATAGAGAAACATAGCGCATTATTCGCTAATATTAAATCACAACACAGGAGATCTGCAGCTGAGTTGGATGAGCTATTTGAACGGAGAATCAAACCATGGAGGTTCCACAAGACCAAGACAGCCACTCAGCGTCTTGTATTGGGAGATCAACTCAAAAAGACTCGCGTGGATAATGGCAATCATACTCGATAAGACAATATAACTACCCTAAGTGGAGTTGCTTCACTGCTATTGCAGATAAGCCTTTCGAGTGCTACCTTAATATTTCGCCGTTCCTCTCAATTGGATTCAACTAGCGCGAATAGAAACGCCGAACAGGCTTCGCAAACTTTTGCTAGTATTGATATTACTTTCTCAGTGTTAAAATAGTATTGCACATGTGATCGTCACTAAATTCTAATAATCCCAGATGAACAACCCATTGGTTCAGCTCAGATGGAAATTGTTTCTTCGTAGCTTTTGCGAGAATGAATCTGATTTTAAACACAGAATTTCGGACAAGTGAGTGGTCTAGACCCAGATCTCTCACCGTGTTGGACCTAACTTGAGTAAATATACGCTATATTCGGGGTGATAGTGGGGAGATCAGTAGCTGTTACGCAGTGGCTATCAGCATCCAAAAGTAGATCTCTATAACCATACCTCATCAAAACTGAAAACTAGCTATTTTTACCATGCAAGGATCTACTATATTTGAAATACCGTAGTCACGACCGTAGTCAAGATGGCATTTGACTAAATACCGTTTTACCGTAACCCAGTGCTTTACACTATATATTATGGTATTCTACTGAATACTGTTTTTATATTGAATACTTGTTTTTGATGCTGTATTTTTTGGTACTTATCTTATAATATATGATAACATGTAAAAGATACTAATTACTAATTCAATACTATTTTAATGTTGTTGAAAATGCGCGTTGAAGGTGTTTATTAGCTAGCGTTGAAGATATTTAAGATATAGATAGATGGTCTTACTAAGGTTAATTGCTGTGTTGATGCTGTTGAAAACGCGTGTTGAAGGTGTTGTGTTAAGGCTGTTGATATACCTAGATATGTATATATTGGAGATGTGTATACTAGAAATGGGTGCTGACTAAATTAAAAGCCTACTAGTATTTAGTAGTATTACCCTGTATTTAGGGGCCAGTGAGTAGTGGTTGTGGCAGTGGCTATCAAATAATAGCCATCAAGAAGTGGTGCTGACTGGTAGGGAGATTAACTAAATATTACTAGAGTCGTGAATACTATCAAAATACTATTCAAATACCATCAGTATACGGTATGCACAACAGTATTCTTCATAAATACTGTGTTGAATACTGTATGTTCAAATTCTACATATATAACAACTCTCGCCGATTTGCAGGTAGACCCGCTACACTCAGTACTATGTGATAGAGTAGAAACTCGAAAGCCAATGGTCCATCACGACGTGCCCAGGAGGCGCTTCCAATCTGGAACAATGCCACACTCTGAGTGTGGGCTATTCTTTACTACAATTGATCTCTCGCACCGTGTCCGTGCTCATACCCAGGATTCCTACCCCATCCTGAAAAGGCTCCCAGAACCTGATCAATGAAGGGCGCGTTTCCGTGTGCACGCAGATCAATGATCAGACTAATGAGGAGGCAAAGAAATGCAACCATGGCTGATTACATTTGCTCTCTGGGCATGGGTTAGATCATATATAGAAACAACAAGACCCCGGGGCTTGATGAACATGTAATTGGTCTGGAACTTGAATGGGCTTCTATACTATAAGTGTTTCTTAATAGACGTAGCGAAACTGCAAGAGCTCCTTATGTGTCTTGTCCAGAGTACTAGCATCCAGGTGCACAAAAGAATCACCATTATGCCCAAGGCGATCCCGACGAGCATTCTCCCAGATAAGATAGTACCTCAGGCCAATAGAAGCTACAAACGACATCCCAAAACATATCAACGTCGCTAGGAAGCCAGACGGAAACGAGGGGGCTTTGTCGGCGAAAAATAGATGCGGTCCGATAATATTTCCAGCGCAGTATCCGATGAATACCTAGGATAAATTAGCATAGAGACTTCTCACTTGTGATATATAAAGAAAAAAATCGGTTTCCTCACCATAGCGTTGACGGTGGTCTTTTTTGTGAAGCCGCCAATATTACCCGTCGACATTGCTAGAGTCAATGGGAAATTTAAGGCATAAGCGCCTGCAAGACAGTACCCAATAAATCGCCCCCAGACGTTTTCGGTGGATATCTGCCGAGCCATAGCAGCCCCAGTAATCAATTCAATTCAATTCAATTCAATTCAATTCAAGATTCAATTAACCTAATGCAGCCCAGCTATGTACGCAATGGCTATGTAGGTGCTGCCTCAGGGCAGCATGAACCTGCCGGACGCCGACTAACCCAGTACAAAAGAGAAGATGGCGTGGTGCCAAACATAAATCAATCCAAAGCCCAATCCAACGCCCAAAACATGCCCCAAACAGTCAAAAATGAAGCTATCACCACTTCCATCTCCTCCCCTTCCACGTAGTCACTCAGCTTCCACACGCTCTGCTACCTCATTCGTTCCTGAATTGATGATCTGTCAGGTAGTCACCTCTCGTAGTGCGTACCCAATAGTTTAACTTCCATATAAATAGCGTCTTCACCTCCTGTACCGCCTCTTAGGCTTCTGCATTGTTCACCATGTCTTCAGCGTCCTGGATATCCATATCTTCGTACTCCACCCCACGGAACTGCCCTAGCAGCTCTGTCTTGTGTATAAACTCGGCCACGTAGCGGCAGGCCAGCGGGTGCGATACAAGTGTATTGTAGTCCGAACACCGCCCAAGATCCGTCTTATACATGATCTTGTTGAGGAACGAGGCTCGCAGTTCGGTGTATAACGGGCAGTGAAGAAGGACATGCTGAGGTGTCTGGCTGCCCTCCTCACACTGACACCTTCCTGTGTTGAATTGGTCCTCTCCTCCCCGTTGGGAGACATATTTAAAGAGAAAATGCCTTAAACCGACCCGCTGAGAGCGCATCTGCATTAAGATCGAACTGTATGCCTTCGGGAACTTCTCATACAGTTTCAGAGTCTTTTTCTCAGGCACAGGCACTAGCTTATGATACTGCACAGATAACTTATCCGTCGACTTCCTCTATTCCTTTATCTAGCGTTCTTTGAGGCGCTGTCTCACCCATCTCCTGGCGGACGATGCCAAGCGTACGATATTGGTAACGGGGATACGTTGATCCGTCCTCCCGCATTCCGCCGCAAACTTTGCCTTAACGTCGACAGCTTCGTTTCTAGGTATTCCTACGTGTGCCGGGATCCAGCGGAGCTCTACAGGAATTACCCCTGTATCCGAGCCTCGGAGAGCCTATATAAGTTTATAAATACGTTGAATCATGTACTGACCTGAAGAGCGTTTCGGATTAGAGACTGCCTAGATTGCTGCTTGACTGTCCGAAAAGATGACCAACTTTGCCGCACAGTTTTGGTCTCTTTTGTATTGTTTTTGATATTGATCGAGAGCTATCTCGATACCATTGAGTTCTGCCACATATACGGACGAATCCGATATGTCCCTAAGGTGTCGGTGGAGATACACATAAGGAGACTGCTGGATGAATGTAGCCGCAGAACTAACCCGTCCTTGATACCCACTTCTATCTGTGAAGCAGATCTCTGCTAGAGGTCTCTCAGAGATCTGACGTTCACGTATGTGCGGCTTAAAAAGCTTTTTAATGTCCTAATTAAGCACCTCACGATGCACTGTGTTATGTGAGGTACGCGCTGTCTCCGCGTTCTCGTCAATTTTGTAACTGATTTGTGGCTCCCAGGGCTTTAAGATGAATGCCTTGCGGGTCTCCCACCTGTCTGAGGGGCTAGGCGGCGTGAGAACCTGCAGAACCTCCCCCTTCTTCTATCTGAAAGCTTCTAGGGGGCATCACCCCCCTAGCCGACGTTGATGAGGCCTTTGTTGGTATTTGAGAGTTTCTGGTTGGGCCTATTCAGGCCCAGTTTTGATGCGAATTGCTGCTTCCTCAATATATTGTTGTATTTGAAGCCTTATCGGCTGGATGTATAGCTTAATATCTATCAGGGCACCGCTTATGCCTTTAAAGGCGCCGCTGATGAGGATTGTGGCTCTCTTTTGCACTCGGGAAAAGGCCTGGACGATCTTATTCCTCTCTATAGCTGGCAGAGTGCCCGCTGCAGGGCAATACTATGCCGAAAGGCCGTATAGGAGTTGTGGGATGATAACTGCCTGATACACCTTCTGTATGGCCAGCAGGGAGACTCCCTATATGGATCCAGTGATGCCCTGAAGAGCTTCGAGGCTGCTATTGGCCTTAGATATTGTATATTGGCGGTGCTTAGCGAATGAGAGGTCCTTATCGAGCCAGATTCTGAGGTATTTGGCGTGTTGAGAGAGTTGAATAAGTTGGTTTGATATTTGAACTGGTATCTGGTCGTTTCCCTGAGGGTGGCAGGCGTTGAAGTCGTATAGGTCGACGTCCTCAGGGACTTCAGTACTGGTGTTGATATTGATGTCGGTGCTGGCGTTGGTCTTCTTGTCGTTTGGATTGGTGAAGTGTAGAAGCTCAAATTTATCAGGTGCGAACCTGGCTGCATGTATTTCGGCCCAACGGTTTGCCTTTTTGAGTGCCCTGTTGAGAAGTTGCACATTTGTATAGTATGATTCTGATATGGCTACAATCGCCGTGTCATCTACCTATCTGAAGCCTTCTGTAGTGCCCTCGCCCTGTCTCATATAGCATGCTTGCAGGAGAGGCGTGTTGAAGAGCAAAAAGAGAATCGGTGAGAGCGGAGAGCCCTGGGGGATACCGGTAGGTGTTGGGAAAGCCTTACTGAGATATCCTGGTAATCTGATACGTGTGTATCGGCCAGTGAGGAAGGATCCAATCCATGGTGCCAGTTGGCCGAGGCCGAGCTTCCTGATGTTGCTGAGTAGACGTGCGTGGGAGACGTTGTCGTAGGCACCGGCAATATTAAGAAGGATTATAGAGACTTTCCGGCTATGGCCCTATGCTCTTCGTATACGGTCTTGCAAAAGCTGCATGACGTGTTCAATAGAGATGCCTTTGCGGCCTCCAAGGTGGGTATTGGGAAGTAATCGGTGCTCCTTAACTGCCTATGCGATGCGTGCCGCAATTACCGCTTCTATGAGCTTAGCCAGGGTGTTGATGAGAGCCACTGGCCGGTAAGACTTAGGGATGCGGTAGTCACGTGAGCCGCCCTTCCGCAACGTCATAGTAATTGAGCCCTGAAAGCAGTGAGGGTTGTATCCCATTCGCATACACGAATCGAAGATCTTGGTAACGACAGCAATAAAAGCATCACTGAGAGCTGCCAGTACCTTCCACACGCGGTTAGGGAGCTCATCCTCGCCCGGCGCTTTATCAGGCAGAATCCGCTTGATGGCATCAAGAACTTCCTGTCTGGTGATGCCGGGGAACGAGATATCAGGGCGGCAGCGCACCGAATTAATATCGCTGAGGTCAGCCTCTGGAGGGCTTGGAAAGAAGGCCTGCCAAAGCAGGGCAACTTTGGCCTCATTCGATTCGGCGACAGTGCCATCCGGAGCCTTTAATGGAGGTATAACTGAGCTCGTCGAAGCTTGCCCTCGCATGCGAGCCTATTTAGAGAGCATCCAGAGGCCACGGGGGCCCTCGCTGGTGGTTCTCACCCATCGGCGGAACGAATTGGATAGCGACTTCTTGATGATTCGTCCCTTCTGGTTCCTGACTGCGGCGTACACTTGATGGCGTTCTTGATAGTCCTCTTCGTTCTCAGCATGCTTGAGTTCACGAAAGAGCCTCCGGCACGTTTTGATAGCTTCAGTACATTGATCGTTCCATCCCTCCCTGGCGTACGCTGACGGGCGTGCCCTAAGCACTGTGGCCTGCGTAGCCTGCTGTATCACGCGGAGAAGATGCTCTGTTGCAGTTTCAATTTGATGATGCGTATTAAGGGGAGGGGACCAATTTTCCAGGTTTAAATTGACGTATTCGGCGAACTTAGACTCGTCCATGGCCTTCCAATTACGGCGAGGCAGCGGGTCCTCAACCTGAGGGGTCTTAATATCGAGAAGCATGTGTATCGGCAGGTGGTCTGAATCAGCGTACACACTCTCATCCGTGCTGCAGTAGATCACACGGTCCGCCATATTGGCAGACGCAAGAACAAGGTCAATGGTACTAGCTGAACTGGCCCCTTTGCGGGTGATAGTGCCTTCTGGGAGGCAGCTGTCGAGTGCCACTGTCTCCATGAGATCTAAAAGATCCTCTGAAGCAGGACTAGACTCCGCTTCACCACCACCCTAATACGGATGATGGAGATTAAAGTCTCCCAGGACTAGCCAACTAGCCAATGTTTGAGGCTGATCAGGCAGAATGGCGGGTAATAGGTGTTGTGCCGATCTGGTGCTGCGGTCGTTGTATAGATTGATGATATGGAGATCACCAATTCGAAGTTCTTGGTAATCAGGAGAATAGGCAGTATGCGTCCAATTAGCGAGCTTTTTGGACACGAAGAAGCACACTCTCGCTCGTTGGCTAGCAGCAATTTCTGGAATCAGCAGCTCATATGTGTGCTTTGCTGGGTGGTGGGTATCATCTTTGAAAGGGTTCTTCCACGGTTCTTGGATGGCAATAATATCAGCTTCCAGAACCGCTAGATCACGGAGAAACTGAGCCATCACAATATCCTTGGATCTGCCAATATTGTATTAATATATTGACAGAGCTTTCCACGTTGTATTCCTAGATGTGTGTTGATTTGATGTCGTATTAATCATTAGATAGTGGTGCGAGTCTTCCTGGTTCTGGTTGATGGCGGAGCGTCGTCCTGCTCCAGGTTTAGGCCGTCTTGTTTGTCGTCGGCTCTGTCCTAAAGAACAATTGCGGTGTCCTGGCTTCTCGTGACCCTGGGCGTCGGCGGCGACGGCAATTGCAGCTGGTAACGGCCAATTAAAGACACTCGCTTTCTCTTCTTCCTTGCTGGCTCTCCGGGCACTGACGAGGCCTGTCGCGGTGATGATGGGCGGTAAGATGCGTCTCGGTATCGGTCATCAGCATCGGCTTCTGATGAGGCTCGATTGGCGGCTTCGGCGATCATGGTAGTTGTGGCAGCTCTGGTGAGGCGTCGTTCACTGCTGTTAGTAGTGCTGGTGGCCTGGCTGCTGCTTTTGAGACGCTTCTCTGCAAGAGCAGCTCTTGCCCTTGCAGTTTTTGCCCGTGCAATATCACAGGCGTCCTGGCCCGCGCGGAAGACTGAGACCCTAGTGTCTCCAATCACTTCCTGATGCAGGTCATTCCCCTATTCATTGAACGGGATAAGAGCTGAATCAGACACAGAGGCTTCTAGAGCCACCTGCTGAGACGTCTGATCAACAGTCTCACCCTGTTCTTCGGCAACAGATAGAGTATCAACCTCCATCTCGTCCTCAGTTACCCATTCAGCTGCTTCCTGAGCTTGTTACACCTTCTTCTGTCCTCTAGACGACGCTGTTATCGACTTTTGAGACCTCTTCTCCTTCTTTTCGTTCTTCCGAGCACGCTAGCTGCCGGCCTTCCCGGTGATCTGAATGCCTGACGCAGTGCGTGTCGGTTCGGTAGTTTGAGAGTTGGATTGCTCCCCGTTACTAGAGCGTGCGGCGGCAGATATGGAAGCGCTACCTTCTTCACTGCTAGACACCTGCGGGGTGCCCCAAGAGCTTGGTTGAGATAGAGGCAATGATACGGAGGGGTCAGTGATACTGTATTCAGCAGGGACCCTGTGATAGAGCCCACACTGCCTAGACAGCACCTGACTCCTCTCAACCGCCGCCATCCTCGCCTCACACTCAGAGTCCCAGGCAGGGTGTGAGCCATCACAATTAGCACACTTCGTAGCGCCTACCATGCGTGTAGGACAGTCTCGAGATTGATGCCCTGCAGCACAGTAAACACACGTTGTTGGTTTGGCACAGGAGGTTCCTATGTGACCATATTCCTGACAGTTAAAGCACTAACGCACCCGGATCGACCTGTCATACAGAACAGCCTAGAAATAATTGCTATCCCAAAGTACGCCATTCCGAATTACAAGATTAGCGGCCTACGGCGTGCTGAATTCAAGAATAAACGATGCCAGTGACACCCCTACTCGCGGCAGCTTCAACCATCCAATCTTGACAATCCGGGCCTCCTTCCAGTCATTCTGCAGCACAATAGCTTCACCCTTCGCCTTTAAGGCCTTCTTAAGATCATCAATCGTCGGCTTGTCCACCAAGGACCGCCAAGGTATACCGTATACAATAGCACCCCATATTAGAAGATAGACAAACGCAGCTTTACCCATCCGAGACACCCATACATCTCGATAAGCCCTTATTATCTCTGCCTCCTCCACATCACGCATCGTCATTCTGATATCTCCAGATCAGAGCTAGCGGGCAGCTAGTACTGCCACACTAGCAAGAGGAGGAATGCTCTTCGACCTGGCGGCTCATGCCCGTATCTTATTGATCTCTTAGACCATATCAGCTAACATTTTGCGGCGATACTCTGCCACTAGCTCGCGGTCGTTAAGACACACGATGACCTCTCGGTCACATGCACCTACCACCGGTACAGCGGAGCTAGAAGCAGATACAGGGGGCGAGAGGTGGTGAGCTGGCGGCACAGCATTGGCGGCCACTTTTAATGCCCATGAGCCAGTGCCCATACGTGTCGGAGGCGCCAAGGCGGTTTTGACGTCTTCAACGATCTAGCGGCGAAGGTCCTCGCGCAGAGAGCGCAGCTCGTGCTGCCAATCGTGGAGAGGGAGGCGTATCAGATCGTTAGTGAGCACCTGAACGGTTTCGAGCATATCCCTCACCTTCTCGGTCTTGATAGTCACTTTCTGGCTGCTATTAAGCTCATTCAATAGCTCCGTCGCCGTGCGATTGACGTTCTAGACGCGTTCACGGTTGCTTGGCAAAGTTTTCATCGCGGTCGAACTGCCGCCAAGAGGACGACGAGACGCCTTTTTCACGCGCGGCACCGGCATATTGAGATACAGGGTATAAAACCTATATCACAATATAGCGCATGGAGTTAGATGAAACTTGCACTAATTTAGGAAGCCTGAAATGGCCTGGTTCCTGAGATATAACAAAAATTTGATTTGCGCTTGGGGAGTTGTTTTTTTTCTCTCCAGTAATCGAAAGGGTCGAATTCCATACCATCCAGTAGGTTTGGCTGTTTTCAAACCAAGAACAGCCTACAGTAGGGAGATGGACAAGGGCACCCTGGACAACATAGGTGATGATCTGGACAAGTAGAGTATTCAGAGTACTGAATCCAAATCCTTCGATAATGATAGAACCAAACTGTCAAGTCCGAGTCGCTTGTTAATCCTGTAATATCCGGGATACCACATCTACTTACATTTGACACCCCGCCATTAGGAATAGAACATGTGATTCGAATGAGGACAAATGCCCAGCATTTCAAGTCCAGAAGTGCTTCGATAAACTGTTGAAACTTGAATTCTTTATTTTTAATACCAGTCATGTTATCCTGGACTCGTATAATAGCCTTGTGTCTGTCTTCGTCGCTGAGAAATCTTGCGGTCATCGGCGTGTCTGGCAGCCAGTAGAAAATAACAAAAGCCCAGGCAACAGTGATAGAGCCAAAAATCAGAAATATAGCCTAAACAGAGTCAGATAATGACTTAAGAATTAGAGACCAATGAATATATGCTTTAGGAGATCTAAAGGGAAACATCAAAAAGGGGCCACAAGACGAATAATCCGTTCTTACCTTCCATGGAGCAATAGCTTGTATATGACCTATACCGTACGCAACCAGCCCGCCAAATATTCCAGCAATAGTAATTCCTTGGAACCAAATACCGTGACGAAATGGTTGTTCGGATCTCTTGTACCACATAGAGACAACGATACTTAGGCCGGGTGCAATAGCGGCTTCAGTCGCGCCTAGGAAAAACCGAACTGCGATTAGACCTTTGCTGTTGAACGCTGTCGCTGTTAACATCAGGACAGCCCCCCATATAATACTAAAACGCAAGTAAGCACCACCGACATATATAGATTGAAAAAGCTCAAAACGCACATTGATGTAGAAATCAGCTTTCCAACAGAGAACCGAACCAGCAAGGGAGCTGCTAGATATGACGCGGCTAAGTATCCGAAATAGTAAATGCTGCTTGCCCAAGAATAATCCTCTCCTTGAAGATTAAGATCTTCGGTCAGGCCTAGAATCGATGTGAAGCTCATGGCCGACTTGTCGAGAAATTGGACCATGTAAGAGACAGCCATCATTGGGAGGAGGCTGGGTTTGAGATGAGTGACGCTGCAACATAGCGCGCTACAAAGTAACTCACTGGAGACCAATTCGGCGCAGAATCCTCTTGTCCTCATCTCGAGTAAGCGACTGGACATGGACGTCGCCTGGCTCAATATTCTTGATGGTTTCATGAGGATATGATTCCTTGAGTTCATTTGGTTGCTTATCGGCCATTGTGAAGGCAAAATTCGATTTAGTGAAGCCTCGCGGGCTTGAGTGAAGATATAGTGGCTGGAGTTGGATTCAATGTTAAACGAAGAACGCCGTTAAATGATTGCAGATGTGTAGTTCCTGGGCCAAGACCGAAGACTTACTCGCGACAATATATAGGGTCTCTAGGTAATGTTGAATTCTCTATATGATGCTCTTGGTGGCTTCGGTCTTTGTAGCCTTCCCCCGCAGTCATGACTGAGCCTCTGGAAACGGGCTCAACATCGCGCCATATGCTAAGCACCCGGCACCTTAAATAAGCGACGGTCGGCTATTTTTCAACTTTATACCACTGGAGGTTCTACTGCTTTTTTTTTTTTTTTTTTTTTTTTTTTGCCGTCGCCGAAGTACTGGAAACGGGATGACCTTAGCGCCCAAGTGAAAGTACGTGGTCGACGACTAAAAGCATGACTATTTTGCGAGCCAGACAGGTTGCACCATTTAGTGCCCGGATACGCGACGGTCGGCTCTCCCACACATCAGGTGCTACATTTAGGTTTATACTGGCTGTTAGTCTGAAAAAGAACATTTTGGGTGGGTCTTTAGATAGCAAACAAGCCAAATTCTTCGGATTGTAATTTACCCCGCAAATCCACATGTCTCCGCGACTTGCCTTGCAGATCGACTATACTGACTAAGAGCTGATGAGCTCGTTGGAAATTAAGACCAAATTTGCTTATCGCAATGAATCGGTCAAAAACCCATTCACGGTGGAGGTGGTCATTCGTCTCTTATGCAACCATGAAGAGTGGCCACGCAATTCTGACCATTGCCTTCTCGCCGTCGTATTTGTGCGCCTGGAATGCCATGTTCATTATTTGACGTAATGCGCCGAGTTGTTGGGTGGCAAGAGGCTGCTCTGGACTGGACCGTAGGCGGAGAAAATAGAGGATAATGGCGTAATACAGCGACACAACCCTGCGGAGATTGGCGACGAGTCGATTGGAGTTGTCAGTCGAGACAGCCAGCCCTGCAGCAACCTCGATCAAATCGCAAAACTTATCGCCAATGCTGTCGATAGATAGCTGAACATCAGAGGCCCATCTCTCCGTCATTTCGGTCTCACATTCTCGCAGTGTAGCAAGCTGTGCTACCATGAATCGCAATTGAGCACATGCAGCCTCCATAAAAAAGATGTTTCGATTTTCAATATCATCCAGTAATTCGATTTGGGGGTAGTTTTTACCCCACATGGCCCTGTAGAGTGGACTGGAGAAATGGTGCAGGTCGTTTCGGCCGCAAAAGAAGGTTGCTTAAAGACCAGCCGTCCTCACAAGCCTGCTTCTTGGTATTTATTCCTTTCCTTCTTCGTCGCCTGTCACCGCACTCACGATATTAACATTCATGCCAGCCTAATATGATTGAGATCAATCCCGACGACGTGGCTGCTGCCAGGCCAACCGATCAAGTGATCAATGCAGCTCGCACCATTGTCAGCGCTCGGCTTGACGAGCTGAGCGCATCTCTTCTTACCAACGTCAACAGAGTCATCCATGACAATCCAGAACTCGGATATGAGGAGTTTATCGCCCATAATACTCTATCCTCATATCTAGAGCAAGCTGGATTCAAAGGTACAAGAAAGGCATATGGAATCGACACTAGCTTCGAGTCAGAATATGGTAGCGGAGGCCGTCTTGTCGTTTTCTATGCCGAATATGATGCCCTTCCTAGTATCGGGCACGCCTGCGGCCACAACTTGGTCGCCACTTCGTCTCTTGCCGCCTTTCTTGGAGCCGCCCGCGCATTGGTAGACCTTGGGATCGCGGGACGTGTACGTATTCTTGGTACACCGGCAGAAGAGGGCGGCGGAGGTAAGGTTAAGCTCATCGAAGGCGGCGCCTTCAGTCCCCCGGACGATATTGCTGGAGCTTTCATGATCCACCCGATGGCCAAAGAGTCGTTTGGGCTGTATGAATTTTCTGGACTGGCTGGATGGAGGCTGATTGCGAGTCAAAAACTGCGCGTCGAGTTTAAAGGAAGAACGGCGCATGCAGCTGGCGATCCGTGGAATGGTCTGATCGGTGGCTTGTTGGTGGCTTTTTCAGAGAAATCGACTAATAAGAGCCGTCATAGTATGTTGGCTGTCAATGAAAGCAGTCTCGAAAGGGGGTTCAAAAGGCAAAGCCCCAAAGCCCCAAAGCACGCACTGGGTGTATTACATGCAAGTTAGTGGCCCCCATATGTACCACTGATAGCACCGGGCGCTTGATTCTGATAGCGACATTTACAACAGGGCACGCCGAATAAAATGTGACGAAGTAAAACCAAGCTGTACTCAGTATGGTGTTCTTTCATTTCAGATACGAGGTTCTCATTGAGTCTAACGTAGCCTTAGATGTACAAGAGGCAATCGAGAATGTGGGGGATATCAATCATTCCAAGTTACGCCACTCCCTGTCACAACTAGAATATTAATACCCAAGACTTTGGCTCCTGGTCCTCAATTGGAGTTCTCCGCCGAGCAACCGGCTTTAGAATTCTTCTTTCTGAAAACCGCTCCTACTTGGTAGTCTTTTTTAGTCACTCTTTCTTCTAAGGAAGTGTACTACAGCGCAGCTTCACGGAACCTGCCATTCGCCAAGCCATTGGAGCTATTGGCTTCCTATATGAGTATGTGGCTAAAGGGAGGCTTTCAAAACGCGATGATCAAACAGACTCTAAATCCGGTATTCATATACAACTATATAAATAATCGATTAATTCGCTCTGTTATTAAAGCTTTATATAGCTCTAATTCTTTACTACTAGTTATTATAGTCAGTATTCTCTTTACGTGTTTTGAACTTCTTAACAGAAATTTGACTATAGCTGCAGCGTATATTAAGCATAGTATTAGTCTTCTATATTTATGGCGCTAGAAAGGCAATTAGCAAATGAGTCGCCGGGGAAAAAAGAAACCGACACCTCAATAATGGTTCCTGGAGGTGGAGATTACATTACTGCTAAGTATCCTTAATCTTAACTTAATAAGGAGTGATAAAGAAAAGCGCACTTAATTAATGCTGAACCTGATTATTAAAGAGAGACTATGCTTAGCAAGATAATTTGAGAGTCTAGATGAGGCGTAAATTGCTATTGTAAGTATTATTGCTGCAGCGATGGGGCACCCCAAAAGTGACAGCATTAATAGAGGGCATAAATATACTACTGATGTTTAAATATTTCTATCACTAAGCACTGGAATAGAAGCTACGGGGATATAGAGTTAAGTATTTGATAATCTGGAGCTTTGCTAGACACTCTTAGGATAAGCGAGAGTATAGATTGGTAAATACTGTATATCTTTATAGGCTTAATATGTATCTCGGTGCTTTTATATATTAAGTTTAGAGCAAGTATGACTAGGATAAGTATTATAATGACTATAAGAAGTTAATTCGAATATACGAGCCTATAATATTGGATTGCGAATACTTAATAGATTGTTTCTCTTAAATAATAAATATAGACAGTGGCCTGATGTTTACATTTTACTTTAGGGTCTAGAAGTGCCGTTAGCTAAAAATATGTTAGTAGTGTCTAGATCTACTTCTGCGAGTTCCTAAGCGCGAGTGGGACTTCGAAGCAAAACACTTTTATTAGATCTTTATACAGATTAAAGAAAAGGAAGAAGATTATATTCTTTTACCTATAAATTTAGGGTCCAATTAGAATTACCTACCTCCTGAGTATGTTCGGATTCATAATTTTACGGTGGATCAACCAAAGTTCTTAGCAGGCTCCATTGTCTATACAGTGTCTTTCTGGACCAAGCCAGAAGGCCTCCATAGTGAATGGCATTGTTCTACTGAGCGAATAGATTTAGTATCTCCGAGGGAAGCTAATACGGTCATACCTTCAAATCTGATACCCCACAAGGTATAAATAGATATGATCGGTACGCCTAAGGCACCCATGGCGAGGGTCAACACACAAAGCTTACGCTTGGCAGCAACATAAAGTCATGAAATTTCTTTCCATTAGCTTTAGCCTCTCTGCGTCGGCTTCTAACTAGCGCTCGGGTCGGTAACTATCAACATCGTGCCCGTATACAGATTTGTCCCTGCTGCAAACCCAAGGATTCATCCCCAAGATAGTACCTCGTGGGAGCCAGACATTATCAAGCGAGGCTCCTTCGTCAGGAACAACGCATTCTAGGATTTCACCCACAGCTGAACGCATACGCATAGCCTCTTTCATGCAGGCCTAGAGGTATCTCATATCTCATTCGAGATGCTTCGGCGAAGGATATAGGGCCGGACAGTTCTCCCTTTGCGTCCATATCATCAATTTCGACCGTGAGCATATCATAGCGGACTGGGTTTTTGAGTAGATAATAGAACATTGCCCTGAGGGAAATTGCCGTTGTATCACTTTCAGCAAAGCTTCAGAAACGAAAATTTAGTACCGCTGCAACCAGAAGACCACAAAGACCTTCTACCTTGTCGCAATAAGTTATTTATTTTGCATCTACATTAAATCTGTCTGTACACTAGATAATTTCAGTCAAGACAGGTGCTTCGATTTCAACTTTGTGTCATTGGAAAATATACTGAAAAACTAACGTATTTAGATTCATCAGCATGAATCTAAGGTTCAGCCCCTCCATGTGACCTATCAACCAAAATTTGATTTGCTATTTTCACTGGCGGTTTCCACTGCCACGGTCTTCAAGCTTGCTGTTACCTATGAAGTTGCCAGCTTTCTCCACGATCTTGCCAATCGTGCTCTCACTACCGGATGAGCCGTAGGAGTTGTTGTCCCGGCCAGAAGAGCCGTAGGAGTTATCCTTATCAGAAGAGCTGTAGGAGTTGTCACGGCCAGAAGAGCTGTAAGAATTGTCGCGGCCAGA
>JAMAGY010000013.1:0-25901 GCA_023626415.1 Penicillium sp. S1701 | reverse complement strand
GTTGTCACGGCCAGAAGAGCTGTAAGAATTGTCGCGGCCAGAAGAGCCGTAGGAGTTGTCGCGGCCAGAAGAGCTGTAAGAATTGTCGCGGCCAGAAGATCCGTAGGAGTTATCCTTATCAGAAGAGCCGTAGGAGTTGTCACGGCCAGAAGAGCCGTAAGCGTTATCCTTATCAGAAGAGCCGTAGGAGTTATTGTCGCGGCCAGAAGAGCCGTAGGAGTTGTCACGGCCAGAAGAGCCGTAAGAGCTATTGCTGCCGGTCGGGTCCTTAAATCCATAGTTAGTTATAGTATGGTACACGAACGACACTCAAACTCAAATGGAAATGATTCTGAGGACAATTATATATCGGCCATTTTGCCTGGATATTATGCCAAAAGTGAAAGTGAAAAGGAGTTCAACTCACGGTATTCTCGTAATTTGAGTATGACATTTTGACAATTATTGAAATGTAGATTGATAGCAAATATAAAAGAACAATTTTATCGCCGCAGATTTGCACTACTGCTCACGTCCGGAGCTTTATATATGTTCTAAAAAGGTTGGACATGAGCTTCGTCACGCTGATAATGAGGGGTATTCTTTTGGAATCTGATTTCAATTTGACCTGTCCTAAAGAAGGTGGGGTAGGGCACAAGATGACCAATAGTACGGATCTGTATGCTCGGGTAGGAGAGAGGTATTTTCAGCTCTTCAGCCACCGCTTTTCACAGCCAATCAGCAACATCTATTATATTGCACAGCCACATCACGCCACGATCGGAGATCAAATAAAAGATTACTTTAGGCAGTGATTGCTAAAGTGGATCTAAACGAAGTTATGTACGGAGTACTCCGTAGGGGTCTGAAGTTCGAGTGCAGTGGGGGGTGTGGGTCCAAATTCTGCCCATAGTTAAGAGCTCTCACCGACTTGCAGTCAGGCCCACTGCACCCGGTACTCTGGGATAGACTCTTGGCTAAGTTACAACGATACAATCTGACAATCCCTTACAATACTAATTCTCCACTGATACCGACATAATTTACCCTATATCAGTATAACGCAGCGACCAAGCTGTAAGCGGATTTGTTTTTGGTCTCGAGGTAAATTTAAATTGGCGAGAGGTCAGTGTAATGAAAACTACTGCTGCTTCTGTAGTTGCGGTTGCAGTTGTAGCTATACCCGTCAGGGTCAAGGTCAGGCTGCAATTCCTTGGCTCAGACCTCGCGCCATGCTACCGCAGAGCTCATCGTGAGGTACCTAAATTCGATAAGGTACTTTCTAAATAGACACTGGGACTCCTAGGAGCCTCGAAACATTCGATACTGACTGATCGGTGAGAGCGACCAATCACTCTATCAGGGCAGGGTCGCACCGGGCTGAGTTCCAGAGCGTTTTGCTGAGTAAGGCGCAAAGTTCCCATCCATTTAAGCCAAACAAACCCCCACACGGCTGAGTAACTTGATCCATTACATCTACGAACCTCTCCACAGCGACTCGGTCCACACCACATCAATATTCTGAAGTTAAAATGTCCAATAACATCCATACTCGATCGCGCCAAACTTTGACCCACTCCACCAACTTTCCGCAATTTCGTCCGAGGGATACCAACTATAAGTTGATTAATGTCAACCTGATATAGGGTAAATTACCACTATCTCAGTGTTAGTGTGTTTCCAACCCCTGCTCACATTGCCATAGTATTTGTATGGTAAATCGGGCCATGTCGGAAAGAACTTTATCGTAACATGCAGTGTAGATCTGATAGATCACATAGCTCACCATGATCAATATTCAACAGGATCGTGGGATAGACACTCTTTTAGAACAATCAATCAACCATTCGGACCCTCGATAGGCGATGAGCCGTACAAGCCAATACGGACATCACCAGAGTTGATGCAAACTTTTGTTACGCCACTGTATGTATGTATATGCCCGTTACTTCGCTGTGTTCTCACAATACGAGCACTAAATTTGCCGCACGTGATTTACTGACACGCGGCTGGGAAAAGCTCACAGATGCCTCAATGTTTATCTCTCCCGTTTCCTGCCCCTAAACATATTCTTATATACATCCTACTACCGGTGCATCTCACGCAATCACATACAATCTGTTCTACATATCATAACATGATGATAAGAAATGCCTTAGGCTATGTAGATTGGATTTTCAGGGGCTTCAAAACCCTTGAATTCAGAATTTTGTTAGTGGGAGAGAGTGAATCCGGAAAGAGCACTTTGCTGTACCAATGGAAACACATGAAGTTCATTGATTTACATCCAACGATACAGTCAGGTTTCGAAGTTGAGACGTTTGTGTATCCACGACAATGCTCCTGGACTATCTGGAACGTCACGCGTAAGTACCTAACTTCCCATCTTCTTCTTCGGCTATCCCTCTGGCGATCTGTCCATAACAAGTCTCAGTTGGTGGGGACATCATCAAGCCGTTGTTACGACATTATTTCCACAATACCAAAGCGGTTGTATATGTCCATGACTGCGATCCGAGGTTGGATAATAGTGACAATGGTATCCCCCATTTTCATTTGTGGGTCACGCTTATGCTTGAGAGAGGGTGTCGATTCCTTTATATTGTCCCAAATAAACAAGATCTACTGCTCCCAGCAAAGGCCCAAGCTCTTGCCCACGACCTGCGCCATGTGTATGAGAAGGAGCTAGCTAGGTATCAGGATCAACTATCTTGGAGAATCCTGGATCATCAAATTAGCGCCAAAACTGGAGTTGGCGTTTGGAAAATACTTGATGAGGTTTATAATGAGCTTTCTTCAAGGGCAGAACCCTCTGCTTAGACTCATGCTAAGCTGGCGCAGCCAAGAATTCAAACAAACACTATTTCCAATCCGAGTCTTAAGTTGCCCATCAAGAAAGAACGCTCGGTGGATACATACCCTAGCATTAACATACCAGAGCCAGTGCCGATAGGAAGGGACCGAGCAGCTCCAGGTAAAGGTGATGGAGACGAACAGGACGCAACTCGGCGAGCATCATCCCCACACGATGTGGAGTATGAGTAATCTAGCTTTCACCTGGAAATCTTTAGGTCACGATGCTCAGGTAATCGACTTGCTACGAAACTGCTTAGTCAAGCAAAGACAAACTCTCGGTTTGGATCATCCGCATACTCTATCTAATTCTCGAACATTGCTGGCTGGTTTGGGAAACGGACAACCTGAATATCAGTTCGTAGATAAACAAGATACTCGTATATCCCATGTTTAAAGACTAATTTCTTCCTTGAGCTTGAACTTACCCAAATTATTATTCTATTCCGGAGTGACTTAGTGTTGTGCATGGAATGAGGAAAATTGACTTATCACTTGAAAAGCGTTTCTACCAAGTGTAAGGATGGAGATGACGAGTGGGAATCCTGTCATAAGCCGCAGTGACGTAGCCGGATCAAGCGTAAGCGGGTTTCTATCCCAAGGGACCTGGTGCAGTGGGCCTGACTGCAAGTCGGTGAGAGCTCTTAACTATGGGCAGAATTTGACCTACTCGACCCCACTGCACACCACTTTCTCAACCCCACTGCAAGCATTTTTCTCTGTATGATCGGGCTCAAATTTTAGTACGTTCTAAGTTGACTAAAGTCCTGTATAAGTCCTGAATTTTAGCCTCTGCAGTTACTTATAGAGCTTGTACGAGCTAATCCTAAATGGTCAGTTTTTTGAATTAATTTTGATGGGGTGCGATCGGGTAGACCCACTTTTTGGTGGTTGCTGGCTACCACTACTAAAATATGAATATTAGTGTATGCACTGTCTAGTGGCCGTTGAGAGACATTATTGTTATGCGTTGCTAACTGGTCACTGTAAGCTAACCTCCCGTGGTCCTAATACGTACCTTAAGTCTACTGTCTCGCAACCGTACTGTCGCTGTGCTAAGCCTTACACGGACTCGGGTCTTTAGAGTAAGTTTCATAGGTGTGCTAGGTAGAGAGCTAAGTAGGTCAGTCCGAAGAGCTCCCCTACTTGTAGGATGGTTGTCACAAAGTGTACTGTAGAAGTAGAATCCAAAAGGTATCTTGTAGTAACTTATTGAGGAATTGATTGCGAGGAACTAAATACATGTGTGCTAATGAGTGTCTTTATATGTCTAGTCTTCTGCGGTGTGGTATACTGGAGGGTATATCTGGTGGTATACCAGATCGTACCTTTCCAACTACCCTCTGGTATACCCTGTAGTTATGTGATTCGTTCTGATCGAGTACCAAGGTGATTGTTTTTGGTTTCGTCTGTAGAACTGTATATGTACCGGATATTGTCTGGCAAGTGGACACGGTATGTCTGATCACCCTGATCGATCACTGATCATCTTGCTCCTGGGAGCCCTTCTAGACTGTCGGTATAGTTCCTGGGAACTGTTTATCGTTTAATCTATCTAGTTGGCTGCACGTGACGTTTATACAAGTTGTTTCGTAGCGTGGGGGTGGTTGGCTCTCGGTGGCCTATCTGTAATCTGCGACTCCTCCTGTTGCAGGGTCCGTAACAGTTAGCTCTTTATCCTAGGAATATGTGATCTCTCTCTAGGAAAATCTTTTGTTCTAAGAGTAATATTAAAACTTATAAGGGCCTTACAAGACTGTGATTACAGACCTTAAATCTATGTTATGTAAAGCCTCGCTATAAATACTCTTTTATTTCTAGTAAACAAAAGATTAAAGAAATATATTAACTATCTCTACTAGTATCCTAATCGTTAGACTATTAAAATAAAAACAAAAAATACTAAAAAAATTCTTGTTCTCTTTAGGAAATATAGTATAGCTTTTAATCTTTCTGTGTAAGTTAATAGTATATATATGTCTTAAAATGAGTAAAGATAGCCGACTTGTCTGATTAGCGCTTTAGGTAACTTCTACTGTAATTAATCTGTTATAATATAAAAAAACTACTAATAATTCTTACTTAATAAAGCTAGACAGGCTATTCTGTTCTTTATGATTATATAATAAAACCTGCTATTTGCCTAAAATCTACTTTGTTAATCTAATATTAATATTAATAGCTAGAGCCTGAAATATAAGCCTCTGATCTTAATTACTCTAGAATATTAATAATATAATATCTTAAGAGTGCTTTTATAAGACTTTGTATTAATATTAGTCTTTAAAATAGCTAAGATTACACTATACTCTATCTAGCTATTATACATAATAATATTATTATATTATATATACTCTTAGATTATACTCATATTAATATTAATTATCTTAACTTATCAGATAATATTACACTGCTTCTTGATGCTATAATATATAATAGTCTGAATCCTAAGAGAGACAAGATCCTAGATATTCTAGTGTCTTATTATCACGGGGCTCATGTCAAAGAGAGTGAGCTTCGGTCAGAAGCAATTACCTCACTTTGTATTTCCTTTGGCAATTCGATCTTGTTTCAGCCACGTTAGCGATTCGTGCCCGATACATACCTAATCCGCGTGATAGTCGGGATGAATGACTTGACGCAAAATTCTCGTTGTCCTTGAGGTTTCCTCAAGAATTAGTCTCTGTTACTATTGATAATTATTGGTTGATTCTCCCTTTTTTGATTACCATCCGAAGTCTTGCCTAGTCACAGGTCTCTAGCCTGTTCCTTAGTGTTTGCCATTACACTTATTCTAATATCTTAGTGAATATACAAGACTACAGAGGCTATTCAGCATTATAGTACACTATAAACACTCGTAACAGAAAGCTGATCCTATAACTAGCACGGCTGCCGGGTACAGATATAGAGACACCTGATAATAATAGTGTGACTCCTCTAGAGTAAGCTAGGAAGAGAGAAAACCTAGAAATAGCTACACTTCTACAAAACCTAGCCACAGTTACTGAGGTATTCAGATGTTTATGTAAGTAATAAGAGTTTACTAAAGATCAGTAAAGAAATTATCCTATCAGAATTACCTATTGTAGTGGGGAAATAGGTGATGAGTATGTGGAAGCCTGATATCTGAGGCTTCTACTAGTTAGCATAGTACTCGTTCGCCTCGCGTACAAGAATAACACACTACACATATCTTCCGAACACGTTTCCCGTTGCATAGAGGTGTCCTCCTCTCGGCTATTCCTTGTTATTGCTCATTGAGATCGCTATCCTATGATGGCTGAAGCCTACTAGGACTGGTGTTGGTGTTGTTCTCGCTCTCGACCCGTCTGCTTGACAGTCTGCCACAGCGCATTCCCCTTTTCACTATCAAATATTTATACATATACTAAACTAAGTTAATTACAAGCCTCTTATCTAATATTTACTGCTATAATTCCTATTTTCAGAATAAATAAACAAATTATTCTTCTGTACCAGATTAAATTTTTTCTCTCTCACTTTCCAGATAAATTTTTATCTCCCAGATACTTCTCCCTTTTCAAGGCTTTCGACTTCGGAATACCTAGACAAGCATAGCTCCTCATGGCATCCATAGAGATTCAAAAGTAGCTTTTTTTGAGAGGCTAGACAATGCCCCGCTGTAGTGGCCTTGACACCTATACAGGTAGCTCCTACTGGTGGTTTGGGTCCCTTTAGTTAAATTACCGCATTTTAGAATACGATTCAATATTCAGTCAAGGATTTAGCCTTACTCTGTCTCACCCTGAGCCCAAGTTATGTGACGCTCATGCTGTAATAAAGATACGCCAACCCACTCTAAGGGCCCCTGACAATTCATTCTCCAAATCTATTCTTGAAATACAGAGAAGAAAAAGGAAGACCAACATACTGTAAAGATAGCATGAGTGGAAAGAGGATATTTGGTAAGTTGACATTTGAATTTCATTTTTTTCGATCAAAAGCTGATTCTATCCGTAGAAATAAAGTGGTAACTTAATTTAGTATAGTCGATAGCGAAAACAGCGATAAGATCCGCTGTTTAAACAATCCATCTTCAGTCTGGGTCAATTCTGCATCTTGAGCTGCTGGACTGCGAGGTCGACATCTCCTCTCTCAGCAACAGGTATCTCGTCGCTAACGCTGCCGGATAACGCTATGCTGACCACAATACCAACACCATGAGATATTAACCACAAGTATTTACTACTGCATTTTTAATGCTGAATCACTTACACTCGGAACTTCCCGGGCATGGAGGCTGACAGTGGCCACGACCTGGCAAGTGAGTAAACTGGTCAAAATATGACAACTAAATCCAATTCATGACTAATAACAACATATTTCCCGTCTAAATTAACTTACAGGAATCACTAGGGGCACCATGTGTTTCTCTGGAGTTTGTCCACTTGCAATAAAACAATACGACATCACACGTTTGTGATTTACGTTAGAGGCAAGGAAAGAGTGCAGAGACTGCTTTACCAAGAGAGGGATAGGGGGTAGGAGATCCCAAAAAGCTAACCTCTTCCCTTTCCCTCTCACTCCTGCTAAAGCCTGCTTCAAAGCACATCGTGGCACAACATCACTAGGTACAGAGATCGGAGGTGTATCTACAAGGCGGGGAAGCAAGAAATGTCATGAAGTGGAAGGAAAAGTAGCAAAGGCTAGAATGTATTTTAGTGTATACTACACAACGAAAGCTTGTTCCGCCGCATGTTCACCAGCTCGCTTTCCTGAAAAGACTCCATCAGCGATGGACAATCCACTGACATACCTATTGGAGCAAATTCCGACCGCATTGCGTCCAGCAGCATAAAGTCCCTTGATGGGAGTATTGTCTTCTCGAAGAACAAGTCCAGATTTGCCATCCACGCGCAGGCCTCCCAGAGTGAGACCATTGACAAGTTGAATTCCATCAACCTGAGACGATATATCAAGGCCATAGAAGGGCGCGCTCATGATCGGTGTACAATACTCGGCTTCCTTATTCATCGGATCAATTTTCGTTTGGGCTATTGCCTCATTGTATTCGCTGATTGTCCCGTGAAGTACGTCGGCTGGGATGTCAAGTTTTGACGCGAGGCCGTCAATCGATGAAGCTACCTTATGTTCCCATGCCAGCCAATGAAGCCTTTGGAGGAGCAGCGGTGACTGTGTTTGCTTTCGTAGTTGGTTCTTGGCTTTGGCCCATTGTGCTGAGTCAAGAATAAGGAACGCTTTATTGTCACACTGTCGAATCATCTTGTCACTCATAGTAGCTCCGTAAATGTCTTCGGAGATGAATCTTTTCCCGAGCTGTGAAACAACAACTCCTTCAAGCAACGCTGTTGGAGGATACAAAAAGCGCCAAGCGGACATATTATTCATCTTTCCCACTGATCCTCCAACAGACTGTCCGAGCTGAATACCAGATCCATCGTCGCCTCTTGTGCCCAGTGGAGCAACTTGGGAGAATTCGGGTACGTATCGATCTCGCATGGCTGGATTAAAAGCGAAACCGCCAGCTGCAAGAATGATTGCTGGAGCATCCAGCTTGGACAAAACAGCCTCTCGTTTCCATAGACTATCAGCCAGATCCAGAAACTTTGCCGCAAGGTTAGGTAGCATAACCTGATATTGCTTGCCGAAGGACGTCAGGGTCTTGTGTAGCCAAAAGGCTTTCGTGGATGGTTCCAGATGGCTATATTCAACGCCACTAGCCTCGCTCCTGCCATTGAGTAAAATGCGCTCAACCTTGCTGGTGGCGAGGACGTGTACCCCTAATCTGGTGGCACTTTCAAACAAAGCTTGCCATAATGCCCCACCGGAAAACCCTGGGCTAACCATCCTGTGGCCCCGAGGTGCCGGTATTGCAATCTTGTTAAAGGGATGAGATTTTTCGTTGCCTGAGAAGTAGAGAAAGTGCTTATCGGTTGGGTAACTTGTCTTGTACGGACAAAGCGAACCTTCAAATTTGGCGCCATGACGTTCCATCCATTTCAATCGAGAAACACTTCCATTACAAAAGGATTTGAGTGTGTCATCGTCAACAGCATCCTTCGTTTCCTCCTTCAGATATCGGAACATATTTTCTGGCGTGTCGTCCATGTAGCCGGCGGCCCTCTGTTGATCGGTGCCGCCGCCTGCATAAACTACGCCTCCTGACAGTGCTGTTGCACCTCCCCCATGAGACCTATCCAGCAGCATAACAGAAGCACCCTTTTCAGCCGCCGAAATGCTGGCAGAGACGCCAGCTACTCCAGCGCCTATGACGATGATGTCTGGACATCCATATTCATCGTTTTTTGAATAGTGGCGTTTTGAGAAAAGGTAGAACCAGCAATAAACCGGTCGACAATGCTGCCCCTGATGTCTTGAACCTGTTAGATGGGTAGGCTTTGGGAGCATGCGCAACATCTCGAATATGTAGTGTGCGGGTTGAGGGAGCTCGTTGAACTCTGCTGACTTCACAAATCTATTTGTATTAAAAGAGCTCAACGTGCAGAGAGTGCAATGAATGCAGACACAGCCGATTCCGCGCCACGCTGCAAAGGGGATTTTTAGGCTAGTGGGCAGCACACGAGAGTAGAACGTGGGACAAACGACTTTTTGGAGGCTCCAACAGTGGAAATTTATTTGACGTTGAGAAGTTGGCCTCTGGACTAGCTGAATATCTATGTCGCTCAGTAGGACCAGGTTGTCACGCATAAAGCAGGGGGCGGCAGAACCTAAGTTAGTCTTCGGAAATTACGGACTCTGCGGAACCCCGGAGGCACACTAAGAAACAGCTCAGATAGGCACTTTGGACCAGTGGAATCCCGTTTTGCGTACGTAGTCACAACACTTATTATGTAATGACTATTGGGTTGATTACCAATCTAGTGGATAGAGGCTCCGCTTCAAGCTGTAAAGCAAAGTAACTAAGTGTTATTTTATAATTGCGGGCTGTTTGAGGCATTACTCCCGTGTCAACCTCCCGTTTTCTTGAATTTTTCCCATTTCCTGCCTACGATTCCAACCATGGGGTACGCTTGCAGCCTGCTTTCTCTCCGGTACAGTTCTCGTGGTTTCCATTTCAGGACACATGTCGTGAAAACACACGGTCGACTGCTCTGTACAAAGACACCTACGGCGAACGCCCGAATTCCGACCTTTGATGAAGAAACCAATTTGCTGATTATTGGCTCTGGAGCTGGGGCCATGACAGCGAGCCTACGGGCAGCGAAGCTTGGCTTACGCAGCATTATTGTCGAGAAGGAAGAAATGTTGGGTGGTTCGTCCATCATATCAGGTGGAGGATTATGGATACCTTGCAATCCAGTGTCCAAAGCTGCAGGTATCAAAGACTCTGCACAAGACGCCTTGAGGTACTTCGAGCAAGCCGTGGGTGATGTTGGACGAGCTTCGTCCCCTGAAAAGAGAGCAGCCTACATTTTGAATGGACCCAAAATGGTTGCTTTTCTCCAACAAGAGGGCTTTCAATTTCACTTCAGCAAAGGCTATCCTGACTACTACCCGGCCTTGGAGGGCGCCATGGGTGAAGGTGGTGGTCGAACAATCGAGTCAAAAATCTTCGACGCCAGGAAGCTTGGAGAATGGCAGGTTAAATTACCACCTTGGATGGTACCAGCTGCTATCTATACCAACGATGCTGCAGTGTTCGCTCGGTTCACCTCTTCGCCAGGTGCTTTTTTGCACGCGCTTTGGAGGATACTGCCGCTTATAGCAAGAGGGCTTGTGGGTCAGAAGTTGACAAGCATGGGACGAGGCTTAGTGGCACAGCTTCTATACCTTAACCTCAAACATAACGCCGACATTCGTGTCAAAACTAGGCTTATTAGGCTAATTCAGAGCCCATCTGCCGATGTCATAGGGGCTGAGCTGCAAACAACCGCGGGTTCCAAGCGTATCAGGGCAACAAGAGGCATTATTCTGGCTGCTGGGGGATTCGCGCATAACCGAGAAATGCGCGAGCGTTACATGCCAAAGCCAGCCAGCACAGAATGGAGCAACTCTCCAGTGGGCGATACGGGTGATGCTATCCAGGAAGGTATGCGGCTCGGGGCAGCCGTAGCACTCATGGATGATGCCTGGTGGGGACCTACGATCATCGACCCCGTCACCCGTAGGCCTAGTTTTGCTCTGATTGAACGTGCACGGCCACATTGTTTTATTGTTGACTCCACTGGAGCTCGATTCATGAATGAGGCTCAGTCTTACACAGATGCGGGACACGATCAGTACGCCAGGAACAACAAGGTCAAAGCTATTCCTGCTTGGTTGATTATGGACACCAATCATCGCAACAAGTACATGCTCGGAAGCCTCTTCGCAAGGATGAAGCCGCCACAAGATGCTTTGACTGAAGGAAGAATATACGCAGCCGCATCTCTTGATGAATTAGCAAATCAGATTGGAGTCGACCCTGAAGGACTGCTCAAAACCACTGAAAATTACAATGATATGTGCCGGAGTGGGATTGATACCGAATTCGAAAAGGGAAAATACGCCTACGATCAATTTTTCGGTGATGCCACCATCAAACCCAACCCAAACATGGGGCCTTTGAATAAGGCGCCATACTATGCCATTCAAATTTGGCCAGGGGACTTGGGAACAAAGGGAGGTCTCTTGACCGACGAGTTCCAGCGTGTACTCAGCAAAGAGTTGCGACCAATTCCAGGTCTCTTTGCCATCGGCAATACAGCTGCAAGTATTATGGGACGGACGTACTTAGGAGCAGGATCCACCTTGGGACCGGCAATGACTCATGGTTATATAGCAGCGAGCTACTTGGGTAATGCAAAGGCTCAATAGAAAACCTTTGTATAACACTGATGGAAGAAATGGCCAGGCAATTCCATTTACTAAAATTCAAACATAGTGGAAACACGCGTACGCACGGACGCAGGCACGCACATTTTCTTGCATGAGGAAGACCTGAGAAAAAAAGTCCAGATAGCCATATAAATCTGCACGCACTCTGCTAATTCGGACGGAAGCTAATTCAGATGGAAGCTAATTTGGATGGAACGATTTTAAGAAGAGGAGCGTAATCACCTACCTGCAAGGCCTATAGATCTTGGTGTCGGGTTTGTTTCTTGACCTGTAATATCTACGCGAAAACGCGGAAAATGCGATTATCCCGCTCTGTATGCCACCGCAATTATTACATCTTCTACAACCATTCAATGTGGGGTTTTTAGCGTACTTGAACATGCCGAGAGGGATAAAATATAACGACAAACCAAGTTAGATTTCCTTATGAGCTATCCCCAAGCATCTATCAATGTAGAAGTAGCTGCCTTTGCTGGAAGATGTCTGTTTATAAATAGTCATGGGTGAAGTAAGTATAAACTTTGTCTTGAAATATCACACATGGAGGTAGCGAATAGCCATCAGTGCAAATTACTTCGATTGAAATAACCCATTGGCGATTTCATGGTTGTAAAACCGATCGCCGACCGTAGATGTTGGTTTAATTCGAAATATACTAAGATTAATTTTGGCACAACAGGGCTGACGAATTGTCCATGTAAGGTTCTGTCGCGGGAAAGTATTAAATTTAAGGGCGAAGGAATTCTCTTTAGCTCACTCGTTGACGACTTTCCTTCTGCTTGGTGAGTTCTGGCGGACTTAGGTTAATCCTCAGGCCTCCAAGCCCCATATTATCGGCATGCAGTTCTCAATACAGGAAATATGATGTTATCCGGGGGCTATCTATAAGCTGAATCCTGATGGATTAACTGGATGAAGTCATTTGCCTCTGATCAATCATCTCACTATATTTGAAAGTCACCTTGCCACAGCTGTGGACCATAAGTCGAAAAGAAATCTCAATTCTCGTTCTTGATGTGGCTTACCAGCTCCTGAACCATCGAAATAACGAAAATGTCGACAGCGTGCCTAGGGAATGGACCGTCAGTACCAAAGAAAAAGTGTCTCAGCACATAGCCGTAACATACAGTAACCTCGCGCATTGCATTCATAGTATCTATGGTTCTTGGCGATTACACCGTATGTACAGCCTAAGCACGCATCCCACTTTCGCGACAGATGGTACATAGCATTTGGGGGAAAATTCAAAACAATATTGGTCTCAGCTCTCGACAGCCGTATTTGAGCATGTCTAGTAAGAAGGAGAATTGATTCCTGACTCAAAGATTAGAAGCGGTTGCCTAGAGTCACACAGGTTCATGCGGTGGGCTATTGTCCTGAGATGCTCGCCGTTGACACCAAGTCACATGGCGTATAAACGGGTGCTTGGGAATTAACATCTGTGACTTAGATCATGTACAGCCTCACGCCGGCAACGAACTAGGGGAATTCGGAGTATATCGCATAGAACAGTAGTGTATCTGGCGAAACGACATTCTCTTCTGTACCTCTCGGATAGTCTTCGCTGTCTTGTGGCCCGTCAGCTAGTTGCAGTACATAGGTGCCGAAGTAGCATGACCCATTTGGGAAAGTAAATTGGGTCAGAACGAGCGACGAGGAGCGTGATTTGCGCATTGCTCAAATATTGAGGGGGGACTATCTTGCTAGATTACATACCCACCACCTAGGTCATCGCCTCTTCAACACATGACAAACACTCTTGACTGGCACACTGCAAAATATACTATCATTTAACCAGCGCTGGCAAGGGCCTCGTGGTGATCGCGATAAGCCTTCATTTTGATGAACCAGTTGCGTGCAGATCCAAATGAAGCTACAACCTGTACCAATGTTGTGATGCAGAGCTGGCGCACATGTGAGTTCACTCGTGAAATAACTTCCAAAGGCCTACAGTACGTGGAAATGCCGATGCTGATCAGCTTGGATCTGGTACTCTATATGTCTATATGAAAGTCCTCGTCCAATGACGAGGATTTTCGTACATATTATCATGCACGCTCAAACTTTGGACCAGCGAGCTTGCCTTATCTGCTACAGAACCAAGCTAACACAGTCTAGTTATCTGGGTAATGAAGAAGATACCGGAACGTATTTCATGCACTGCTCCCAAGCTGCTCAGCCTACAGTGACGTTCCTTGGTGTTGTTCTTGAACGTGGTGGTCAACTAAACGGCGGGCCAACTCTTCTTCACCGCCGTCTCCAAAGCACTACCATCGAAAATACCAAGCAGTTGAAGTAGTTACAACTAGAATATGAGGACCTGTGAAATCGAGGGCCAAAAATGACGGCTTTTAATGCTAGAAAGAGCGATCGTACCGCGCACTTGGATTCCGACCGATAGCAATAAAATAAATGGCCTTCAGAACCAAAGGCTGCCCAAATAATTCATAAGCCGTCCAGGGTTCAAATCGTTTCGAATCACGCTAACTGCAAACATTGACCAATGGTTTTCATCGAGATGAATTACAAAAATCCTTGCAAGTCATAAAACTCTACGCAGTTAATGGGACCACAGACCAAGAGACACGTTGAAAGCAGAGAAATATGAAACTAGCAGAACCCGAAGATACATCCAATCGTCAATCTGAGATACATGAACATTGATCCTATGAACGCCAAGACACAATAGCAGAGATCGGCAATTGTGCTTAAGGTGTCGGAACCTCTTATTCAACCCAATCATATGGACGCATCCTTGATACCTTGTCATCTGCATTCGTTATGCTCGTCTACACACAAATTTTATGCGCCCGAGCATGACCAAGACTCTTGGCTAAGGTAGAATGATACAATCTAACAATCCCTTACAATACTAATTCTCCACTGATACCGACATAAGGCCATCTATGTGGGTCAATACTGGTGCGGGGAAACTTAATCCCCGCAGATGGCGTCTGTCCCATGGTAGCCGCGGCTCCCGGCAATGGGCATTGATGGTACTTCGGCGGCCTCAAAGAATTACGCCTTCCAACGGCCTTTCCAGCGCCTAACGAATATACAGGGTGTTCTGAATTCGTAACCGCCGACTAAGAGTCCATATCACAGCAAGGACGCATCAGTAACCCGAATCATGGACTCTTACCGGACGTCTTCTACTCGAGGCAGCCCTACGTCTTGCTCTCTGACACAGATGCCCGCAGTTGGTCTGATGAGTTCGAGCATCTCTCAAGATTCGTTTGAGCATCTTGATACGGGATCCGCTGATATTACTGGTTACGGCGCTCTACCGACCATTCCGGCAGCGCAAATACCAGATGATGTGGAGTCTACTGAGGCATTCGATGTAGCCATCAGCAGGGATGACTCCATTTCGAACTTGGTGGATCATTTGGCATCTCGGGCGGAAGCCGATATGTTTGCCCCGTTCATGGACGAGCTTCAACCTCTATTTGCGTACGGGTACGATGACAGAGAGTCCGGGGCACTTGGCCGAAACACCCCTGTTCCCACCCGCAAATCGCCAACTAGCAATGATGCTGAGGTGCATTGGCCCACACGATCAGCTGACGTACAGCGAGACCTCGGCGGTATGCCAAAGGGCGCAAGGTTACCGTTAACCGGGCGCAAACGGAAACAATACCACTCTTGCGACCCTTGTCGCTTTTCAAAACGAGGATGCGATCTGCCGATGGATATCGACATTCGCGATAAGAAACCCGTGAGTCCTTGTTCGACGTGTCGCACGCGTGACCTGGAGTGTACAGTGGTTTGGCTCGCGAGCCGACCACAACCCCAACCTGTCACTAAGCAAGCAAGAATAGACACCATCGGGAATAGAGGTCTCAGGAAAGAAAAGGAACATCTACCGGACACACCAGTACAGGATGAACTGACATTTGCCTCGGCATGGGAGTTGGAACTGGTTCGAGAAGTAACGGCATGTGAGGCATATTCGCAGCAATTTAGTCTCTACATCGATATATGGGATGTGCCGATGACAAATTGTATATCTCATCCATGCATACCTCCCTGCTATCAAACCGGTGTCACTGGCTTAGCGGATCTAAGCAAAAGCGCTGCCTTCGGTAAGTATTTTGATCAGGCTCAGTTGTGGATCAATAGCTGCTGGCCAATGAATTCGGCATCATGGGACCCAACCTCGTCTGCACCCCATCTGTTCTTCGCCGCTAGCATCCTCGATGCACTCTTTCAGCAGCCAGATAGTCAACCATATCCGACGTCTATGGAATCACGCGATCCATCAATCAATGAAACATACAGATGGGTCGCTCTCGCGACGGCAGCACAGTTTGCAGTCGCCAAAAATAGGCATGATGATCCCTCGCCACGGAGGCGGGATATGGCGGAGACTACATGGCACAAGGCCAGGCAGTTGGTGTTTGAAAACATTGCGGCCACAAGCTCGTTTCGCCTAGCACTGTCACTACTGCTGTTTGGTATAATCTTAGTACCTACCCCGGTGACGCAGCGCAGTATGGAAGACGCTAATTATGCCAACTGCGAAGGCATCCGTCGCCTGCAGAAACTCTGTGCTCATGCTCGTGCCCTGTTTCCGGAGAATCGTCAATCGAAAATGCCTTCGTCGCGAATGGGCAGAAGCCGGGCCGCTGAGAAATCTCACCCCATTCAGTCATTACCTTCTCCCAATCAGGGAAGGGTGTTGGAGTTAATCGGTGCCCTCGAGTGGCTGGCAAATATAAATAACTGGACTGGCATCATCACTTCTCGAGGACAGACCTGCGCAAGTGTTCCCCGTATCCGTGACAATAATGCGACTAACGTATCCTCAACAACGGGTGCTACTCAGCAGGCAGTCGCGGGCGATCCTGTGGAGCCAGCTGGGCATGAATCAGGGCTCTACGATATGGTTGTAATGCGGGCCAGGAAAGAAGCGCAGCCTGTTACTGCAGTGTGGAGCAGAGGCGTCGAGGAGGACAACGTAATCCGCGCTGTACGCCGCTCTGCATCGGTCGTTATCCTATTGTTTGAGTCGTTGGCACGCTTGAATCTGGCTGTCCATGATTTTCAGGATAATGAGGCCGACTACGAAAAGATATACCGACATTGTGTCACCACGAGCACGGTAGTTAACCTTTGGAGGATGACCTTTGGTAAATACAACGAGACAACTAGATCAGGTCTCCAGCAGTCGGGGCCCGGCCTACGGCGCACGGCCCTATTTTGCTCTGTTGATGGTGATTTTGCAGTGCTACAATTTTATGAGATTGTTAGCCAACTTCAGTCCGACCTCGAACTGCAGCCCCCCGGGTCTGGAAAAGAGCGCCTCTGTGTTGCTATCCAGTCAATGAGTGCTCATTGTCATGAGCACCGGCTACTAAGCGCCATGCAAATCTCTTTCCTGCATTCGACAGTCCAAGGAATTACGAGCCCTGGCTTCCAAGGGAAGAGTAGTTTGAAGGCTTACATTCAAGATCTCGCTGCACACCCGGTAAGAACCATGGATCCCTTTACCGCACTTTCCTCGGGCCGACTGACTTGGGGCCCTAAAGCGCCCTTACTTAGTAGTTGAAGCTCTATCACTTGCAGCCAAAGCTTTCAGCGAGGAAGTACACAGCTGCGTCATTCAAATGGACACAAAGCGCGCTTCAGAGATGACGGCCCACCTTGACACCTGCCTGAATGGATTACAGGGTTTTAAGGAGACTCTGGTAATGTTTCCAGATGTTAGCCGTAAAGGTCCATGGGGCCGGAATAAAGGAAACTGAATAGTCACCGACTCCTAAAGATGTATACACTTTTCCTATGGCTATAAGCATGTCAGTGCCAGGTTTATCGTGTGAGATATGTGAAGTTTATAGTCTTCGCTTCAACTTGGGTGTTTGTTTTGTATAAAACAGAAAGACACGCGATAAATTTGATCTACCTAAAGACACTAGCATAGCAGGCTTGACCCCGCTTGCTTCAGTCCTTCACTCGAAAAGGCACATCGTTCTTGACAAAATGTACGTGCATGTTAGCGATTAAAAAATGATTGGAAGGCAGCCCCGGTGGTCATAGATGGCCCCGTCAAACGTTTTTCAGTGCTTAAAAAGACATCTGGGAGCCACTCTGGCTTCGGTTCCCCTAAAGCCATGTGGGCAATTGCCTCTCCGGACGACCAACATTGACCCATACCGTAGCCATTAAAACCGGCAGCTATCCATTCACCCCCAGCAACATCTCTGCCGCTTATTGCGACCGGCACAGCCCCGACTATTGGTTGTTGATCTGCCGTCATGCTGAGGATTCCGGACCAAGTATGATGAGGATCCATAGCAGATATAGTAACACCAGTTGTAGGATCGGTCCAACCTCTCGCAAAGATCTTCTGGGGCAACAGCGTTTTGAGATTGTGTGCCGCGTCTGCGCTAAAGCCTGTATCATTTGCGCTGATATAGTCGTCGATCTTTTGCAAATCCCCTCCATAGAAGAGGTCCCCACTTTGGGCATTCTGTTGCATCCAATACAGGCCCTGTTCCACAGTCCGGGTCTCTGGGTCGTACTTCTGCGGTACATGCCAGAGCCACGCCATGGGTCGATTGCCAAACTGTGGTCCTGGCTGTGCGCAAGACATAGTCAAGCGGCATGGGAAGATAGGACCCCGAATTTTGGGCAGAAGGTGGCCGGTAAAACCACTGGTACAATGAAAGACCTTAGCGGCTCGCAACGTTCCCCTCGGAGTGGTCAGAATGTAGGGATATGCGCTTCCCCCTGAAAGCGTGATCGACGTCACCGGTGTGTTAGTCTCAACAGAGAAGCGCTGCGGGTACCGCTCTAGAAGGCGCTGAAAGAGACCGGTGACGAGTCTATATGGCCAGAACACGTGGGATTGGTAGATGAAAGCGCCGACGATATCCTTAAGGCCATATTCCTACGGGCAGCGTTAGTACCCGTTGCACACAACCAAAGTGTTTCGATGTTTGTTGGAGAGCATGGATTGTACCTTCTCGGCGTCTTCCTTAGAAACCGGAAGAAGCTTTCTTGTGTTCTCGGGAACATGTTCATCGAATATGCGGAAAGATTCCCCGATTTTATTATAAACCTCACTGTCGTTGGCAGTAACGGCAATTTCAACCTCTCTGATCTGGCATTCATCGTAGAGACCTTCGTCTTTGGCAACTCTCTTGATCTCCTCTAAGGTCCTCTCACAAAATCGACCAATCTTGGTTGCCGATTCTATTCCAAACGTCTCAGTAAACGACGAAAAGAATGACGGCGCGTGGCTTGATAAGAACCCCCCATTGCGGCTTGTCGCACCGGTAGTCAGTCGTCGAGCTTCGAATACTGCGACCGACTTGTTGCCCGATAAGCTGTTCTCCAGGAGAGACTTTGCAACACTGCAACCGGTGATTCCCGAGCCGATGATGGCAAAGTCAACAGTTTGCGGCAGAGTTTCTGATTGAACATCGGACAGGCGGTGTGGTGGCTCTTGCCAGGCCGCAATAGTCGGGTTTCGCCGAGGGAGTTCGGGGTCTTGTCCGATTTGATTGTACAGTTTCGCCACAAGTTCCCGGGGAAGTTCGGCCGCCATCTTGCGTGATTGAGAAAACTGAGAGTCTGAGAAGAAGATGTACAGTTGACTACTCGATCAGAGACAGAGCACGATTTATGTATTTGAAATGTTTCACTGACTTCGTCTCGCAGCCGCGGTTCAAGGTCAGGATAGCGGACGCCGCAGGCTGTCAATGTGCTGCAGCTTCCAAAGCGCAAAACCTCATGTAACTTGTACAGTACACCCCGTTTGGGTAAGCTAGTTCGGGAAGACTATTCGTCCTTGGCGATTGCGCTGCCGCGGTCCTTTTTGGGGATGTTGGTCTACCCACATCATCCAAGTTTGTCGGAACCATGGTGATTGACTCAGACCCGAACAGGAACACGGAGCCGCGGGTAATCCAGTGCACCGATGTGCGTATATGTCAGATAGTATTGTGAAGAGTATTGCTCGAGAGATGAGTGGCATGAGAAACAGTCTCTGTTGTACATACAATATATCCAGTTGCGGCCTCCGTCCATACCCTTCTCCATTAACTTGTGTTCACCCCTCTTCACCGTAGCACAGTGCGGCAAACGGACAACAACATTATGGATACCAAGCCAGTGGTCTTCATTGGAGCTGCCGACGTGATATGCGCGCAAGCCATTAAATTTTTTGCTGCGGCCTGTGAGACTCCCCTGCTCCTCGCCGATACTGCTAGCGAGGATGCCATCCGTCAAGCCACTCCTCAGGTAGCAGTTGGTCGTGCCACCGTAAAGCAGGTTAACATCTTCGACCCCTGCGAGCTGCGCGACTTGATCGAGGGAGCTTTGATTGTTGTGAATGGCCTCCAACCGTACTACCGCACCTCGCCACCCGTCATCAGGGCATGTATCGATGCAAAAATTCCTTATCTGGATTTTTCAGACGATGTGAAGAGCACTCAGGACTCCCTCGAACTGTTCGAACAAGCCAACAAGCAGGGTGTACCTTGCTATATCAACTGTGGTTCGGCACCAGGGATGAGTAACCTGATGGCCGTGGACGCGGCCAAACAGCTTGACATTGTTGAGTTGATTGACGTTTGCTGGTATATTACCGACCAAGGCGGAGCAAATGGAAAAGAGGTCCTGGAAAATCTTATGCATATTGCGGCCGGCCCTTGTTTGACCTGGGTCAACGGCAAAGTGGCAGTTCACGAGAACTGGGTCGAGACCGTCCACACACCCATTGGACCGGAGGGCTCTGACGTTATCCTCCATGAGACCGTCCATCCGGAACCAGTTACACTGCCACGTGTTTTTCCCAATGCCAACCGTATTCGATGCGTCGGGGCTATTAACCCCGTTGCGTTTAACGGGTTTGCACGAGGGCTTGCTAAAGCTGTTCGGTCTAAAGCTTTGACAATGGACGCCGCTATCGACTTCCTCTGGAACTTGGCAAAGAAGCCAGAATCCGAAGAGGGCGGCGGAGACAACGCATTTGCGGCACTCACCGCACAACTCAAGGGCGGTGATATCACACTCAAAGAGTTATATCAATCAATTTCCCAGACTGCCGGAACCCTAAGCCCGTGGGTTCACGCCATCTGGGGTATGATTGATCAGATACGTCATGGGGAGTGTGGCACGTTGGATGTGGCTCGGTTTATGGTCAACTCAGCTCGTGGCGTGCATGTGGAACATGAATCTGGCATGCTGGTACGAGTTATTGGTACTCGCAACGGATGCCCCATGGAGGTTATTCGACGTCGACCTGCCACTGGAATGGCAGCAATAGGAAATAGCATGGCTGCTGAGATTGGCTCGTCTTGCGCAACGTTTATGCTGCTAGTGCTGGAAACGGAACTCTCGGCACAGCGCCGTGCGGGGGTCTACTGCCCAGAGAACTGGGCGAACCCGCATCTCTTTTACAAGACAATGGAGCGACTACTAGGATGCCGTCCGGAAGAGGTCGTTGCATGTGCTTAAGTGTACATTGTCAAAACGTACGGATTCGAGATCTATTGGAAGATGACGGCTATTCCGCAGTTATATGAATAATACCTAGCTCCTTCAATCGCCTGTAATTTCTACCCAAGATGATACTTGAAACTGTATCTCATGTCCCGCCGGGCGAAGTAAAAGTATTGCAGGCAGTCACGGAGTGGCCCGGTGTGAGGCCGTAGACCCTAGGGCCTTCCTTTAACACAAGACTACGCTACTACCTCCATTTTCTCTCTAATCCCAGGCTTATCACTGGGTATAGATATCCATAAATGGCCAGGATGGCCCAAGACTACAATCTGTTTAAAACGACGAAGGGCATTACAAATCACGTCACCAACCGGTTATTGTTTATCGAGTCTGCCTTGAGACGGCTCCAGTTAACTTCGAGAACGGACGCATCATCTACACTATGTCCTTTCGTAGCCGCGGCAGCCTGAGTATCCACAGCCGCGGGAATCGGTAATGGGGCGGATTCAATGACGTTGCTCAACGACATAAACGGGTATATGGAATGATAGTATAAAGTCTGCACCTGGCAGGATTATTTCATATTACTATGAAGTTTATTTACCTATCAAACAGCCTTGAAAACTTCGCAAGCATCACTAGCATTCACAGAAATGTCTTTCAAACTCATAAATCCTCCGTCAGTCCATGAGGCCTCACCAACATATTCTCATGTCCAAACTACGCCTATCTCGCCCACCTGCACTCTTGTGACTATCGCCGGCCAGGTTGGGGTAGATGCTAAAACGAAGGACATACCGAGTTCTCCTGCAGAACAAGTTAAGCTCGCCTTGGAAAACCTAAGAGAATGCCTCAAATCCGTGGGCGCGACCCCGGAAAATCTCATCAAGCTCAACCACTACGTGGTCAATCTGGATCCCGAGGATACCTCGAGGTCGGAGATATTCCTCGACTTTATGGCAGGTCATCGCCCACCTGGTACTCTGGTAGGAGTTGCGGCTCTGGCACATCCAAAGCTGTTATACGAGGTGGACGCCATGGCCATTGTGCAGGAGAAAAACACTCTGTGATTTAGAGCAACGCATGTGTCTATTTCGTGTCCTAGCCTTGTTTTGTGCCTAACTAGGCGAGCCTGCCCACCGCTTCTTGCCTGTCTTATCAGAAACATGGCCACAGTTTATCAGTTAACTTTCGCTTGTCGATAGTCTTATTCCCTGTGAGAAGAGCTTAGTTGCGGATGTAAAAGTAGAATACCCAGATCTTGCTGTCTTCGATTTCATAATTAGTACTATTTCCGAGCACAGGTTTTGCTCTTATTCACTAGAATGAAAGGCACCTCTGTTAGAGATCAACTTTGTTATTGATTGGGCTATTAGATAGCTTCAAATTGCGGATCTTTGCCTAATGTACAGGGATTTTGCCTCTGCTTTCAGTAAACCATCCTGGTCTAGAAGCTGTGATTCAAGGAACCACTTTCTTCCTTCCTTCCGCCTCACCCATGATTTAATGACAACCACGCCCGGGGTCGACACAGGGGAGCGGTAGCGTACCTCGAGACCTGCTGTAAGCAAAGGCTCCCGTTCTTCTGAGACAAAAACCCTGTAATTCTCGACGCAGATGGCCAATGCCTCGTCAAACAAGGCTGCTAAAATCCCTCCATGGGCAGTATCGATGAACCCGTTCAACCCCCGTTCAAGTTGGCAAAATACGACGAAATGCGGCTCTCCTAGGCCCTGTGATACATCTTTGCCGTAGTTATCGGTCGGCAGGCTCTGGAAGGAACCTAGCTGTCTCATGAAAGCCAGGACCCGTGGGACTGTGTCATTCGAGTTGATCGTTTTGTTGAAAAATAGGTCGGACGAGTCTCCTTTGTCATATCGTGTGACAAAGGGGACTGGCTGGTAGGGACTGGAGCTATCCATGTACGGGCGGACGAAAGGGAAAGCGGCGAAAAAGTCGACATCTTCCCTTGAAACCCGGAGGTTGGCGATTAAGTCTTTATAAGCGTGGTTATACATGGTAGATAAAGAGAGTAAATCAGTGAGATTGATTCAGTACGCATAACCTAGTGTAGGATATATATAATAATTCTTGACCTGGGCTGCAAGTTCGGTAAAGTAAATTATCTTCAGCCGATCAACCGCGGTTCCGTAATACTTGTCGATCTTCGTCCTTCGGCCATCCGACTTCGCTAGTAGAAGTATTTTACTAGTAAGATAGATCAGGATCGTCAGATCGAGCAGGAATTGGTTGACCTATAATAATATAGAGATTATTAAAAGAGAATAGTGTACAAAAACTAGATATTAAGATATTCGTATATATATTAATAAAATCCAATCTAACCGACAGAATATCTTAAAATTTAAATAGATACTATATCACAACTTATACTGCTTCTCTATTATCTTAGTGTCTACACCGTATTCCCGACCTGGGGGTAGGGTACCGCCGCGTATCGGGCCAATGGCGGTGCCGCGATAGGCCCCGATAAGGCGGAAGTGGAGCCGAGTGGAGCCGTTCCGTGCTGATATGGCGGTACCCCCCCCGGTCGATTTTGGCGGTAGGTCTCGCTCCCGACCAGGTGGTCGGATCAGGCTGAGATTCGGCTCAGTTGGTTAGCTATATCTGAATCATCATTGATTCAAATCTCAGACCGATCGGACGGCTGGTTCGCGAGATCGGCCCGTCGGCACGAAAACCCTTATGTTTTGATAGGGTATGACCGACCGATACGACGGTCAGTGCGTATACTCAGCGATAGCGGTCTAGGGTTATGTATTTAACTGTAAGCCAGTAACACGCTTAGATACTAGGATTATATAGGCTGCTAGGGTTATTAGAGTAGGCTATAAAACCGACTCTGAGCAGTGTTCTGCTCTGAGGATTGCCTTCTATATACTCTAGACACTGACTAAAGGTAATCAATCTGATCCTGATGTTAGTCAGCTAGTCTTAGCCTAGTTAATTAACCTTATCTTTTCTTTTCTTTTGTTAACCAGGGCAACCGGTATTATAATCCTCTAGCTAACTAACCTTATAATCCTGTAGTCAAATAATCCTATTACTATATTACTGCTTTCACTGCTTTCACTGCTCTCTATAACTGTATCTACCACGTCTACCATATCGACCACGCCTACTACGCCTACCATATCGATATCTACTATATATACTACACAGCTAAGAATATAGCTTATCCTTATCTACCTGCTTTTCTCCTATATCAGGCTGATTATCAGCTCCTTGTCTATACGATCTGTGCTTCCGGGCTTTTTATAAAAGACCCTATCAGTCATATCCTCTACTATCTTCCCTAGCAGGATATAATTACTTTTCAAGATTACTAGTAGGCTTTTAATACTCTGCGTCTCCCGTCTACTATAATAGCCTATCAGAGTATCTAAGCCTGATAGCTAATTCCTCTTATTCCAGAGCTTCACCTACTCTCTAGTGGATTTCGATATCTTTTGTCTAGCTGTGTAATAATCGTTACTACAGTCAGTCAAGGACGTAGATATCTGCGAGACGCTTACCAGATATATAGTCTAGTTAGCTAGACTGACAAGCTCAGTCATTATTATTACTAGCAGCTGCGAGCACGCGGGTATCTGTTTAAGGTGTCTCTTCGATCTAGGTAAGATATACCCTACCTACCTGCCTACCAACCTGCCTACCAATCTGCCTACCAACCTGCCTACTAACCTGCCTACTAATCTGCCTACCAATCTGCCTACCAATCTGCCTACCAATCTGCCTACCAATCTGCCTACCAATCTGCCTACCACTTCCTAATCTGTCTACTGCCTCCTAATCTGCCTACTATCTACTAAACCGTCAGATAACTCTCAAATTATATTCAAGGCTTAATCAGAGTATATACTAAGCCCTATAATAATATAGAGATTATTAAAAGAGAATAGTATACAAAAACTAGATATTAAGATATTCGTATATATATTAATAAAATCCAATCTAACCGACAGAATATCTTAAAATTTAAATAGATACTATATCACAACTTATACTATACTATATATAAGTTTAGAATAAATTAAATAAAAAAAGAATATATAAAATATCTATTAAGATATTTATATATATCTAAATAAAATTAGATCTAACCGTCAGATCTAGTTTATATTTTTAGTAAAGATAGAGAGGAATTTAATCTATAGTCAGGAGAAGTTAAATTGTTAAAAATTAATAGTTTAGTTTAAAAATATTTTATAGTTCTTAAAATATATAGTCAGATCTATAATATATATCTAGATATATATATATCTAGAAGTAATATAAAATTTTTTTTTTAGTATATTAATAGGCTATATTAAGTATAGAGAATCTATAGGACTCTATATTAATATATTAAAGAGTTAAAAATTAATTATAATAGGTTTAAAAATCTGCTAGGACTATATTATAGGATAGAGGTTTATAATAATTAGTAGAGGTTTAAAGATCTACTAGAGCCGAAGATCGAGAAGATTCAATATAGACTACTAGTGATATATAAGAGAGAGTTTAGAACAGAGATAGTGATTCTAGTAGAAGTATTTTACTGGTTCTGTGAGAGATATAATATTGTGTACGTAAGTAAGAGAGAGGGAATACAGAATATATAAGAGTGATATATATTTTAGGTTATAGTAGTGTAGTGGCTATAGTGTAGTAGAGATAGTGTAGTAGCAGTGGTAGTCGCAGCAGATATAGTAGTATATATAGTAGTAGAGTGGGATATAAGAGAAGCAGAACGCTAAGAGGGTTTGGCAGCGCGCTTTAAGCGTATAGGGACA
>JAMAGY010000012.1:600000-757172 GCA_023626415.1 Penicillium sp. S1701 | reverse complement strand
AATAATAATAATAATAATAATAATAATAATAATAATAATAATAATAATAATAATAATAATAATAATAATAATAATAACGTACTCTCGGAATTTTCTTTAAGCTCACCCGTTGGCTGTGCCTTATTCTCACTACGGGCGGAGGTCACCCAAGCCCTTTGTTAGTCGCCGTCATCGACCAGTGATCCAGCGCCTACCCAAGTTTTACAGGCTACTTTGAGTCATTCATGCTCGCCTGCTCAGACTCCACATAAAATCACAGGTATAATGTTGAACATTTCTGTCAACGGAATTATCGGCGAATACTCGGGGAATGACTTGACCATCAAGGCCACATTCACGGTGTTTCTCTGCATCGCTCTCTACAACTCCATTGAGCTCTTAGTGCTGATATTCGCTTCTTTTCGTCGTTACAGTTATTTGTATTTTTGGAGTTTGTTGCTCTCTGTGCTGTTTGGCGTCATCCCACAGTCTTTGAGCTTTATCCTAAAATACAACGATGTCGGCCCACTTTGGTTTTCCGTCACATTGTCGACCATTGGATGGTATTTCATGGTCACTGGACGGGCGCTAGTACTTTTTTCACGCCTCAACATTGTCGTACAGGATCTGACGGTCAGCCATTGCGTTCTAGCTATGGTCATCATCGACGCCATCATTCTGATGGTTCCAAACACTATCCTTACATACGGTTCCAACTTCATTCAGACCTCGGTGTGGGTTCATGGCTACACGATAATGGAGCGCGTCGAACTTAGCGGATTCTGTCTTCAAGAGTTCATCATATCGGGTCTATATATTTCCAAGACGGTGAAGATCCTCCGCCTGCCACCTCCGAGCAGCCATGGCTACAACCCGAACCGCAGATCATGTACCAGCTTCTAGCCATCAATGTCTTGATCATCTTTATGAACGTCATTTTGTTGACATTTGAATACCTGAACTACTTCGTTATCCAGACTACCCTCAAGTCGGCAGTCTATGGCCTCCAACTCAAGCTCGAATTTGGCGTTCTGAGCCGCCTAGTCTTTTTGGTGTAGTCATGTCACTATTGGCTCCGGGACCTTGAAATTCATGGGACGAAGAAATCTCCGAATAAGCTGGATTATCATAACTTCTTCGGCACCTTCGATGGTATTCGTGATATTAGCCTTCACCTAACTACTGCAAGCCGCCATCAGGTGGCTTGATATAATACAAGACAAAAGACATTGTCTAGGAACATTCTGGACGAAAAACGCACACACCTTCGGGCTTTGAACCATGATCGCATTAGCCGGCCAAAGAGATGCCAGAGCGAATAAAGACCGAGAATATAACTGATAGGCATGAGCATTCTGGACCTGGATTTCTGGTGTAATAATTTTGCTAATATTGACCTCCCAGACTGCACATAAACGCAAAATCCCGTTCGATTTCAATTCTTAGGACCAACGTACTTTTATTATTCCCTGAGGCTAGGAATTCTCAACACCTGCCGTTATTGGAACGATCTCTCAGAGTACTCGTATTGCCGTAGTCAACAAGATCGGTGATCCTAATATTAATGGGGCAAATCAGGGAAATGAGTACTACGACGATGTTATAATTCTCTGATGGCTTTGAGTTCCATATAGAAAATTAATGACATGGGCTCTTACAGGTGTGAGAGTGAGGGCAATAAAAAGCCGATTATTATTGAGACACGAGAGCAGCTCAGGCAAAATCGAGAGGCCGATATGTCTCAACTCCAGAGCACGCCAGAGTGGGGTGTGGGATGGTTTGCAGCGGAAGTTTACCGGTCAACCGGGGAATTCATATGAAACATTTCTATCTATCTCATTATGAAACAACGAGAAAAGCAACAATGGAGAGCTGTAAATGAGGGCTTTCCTTCACGAATGAGCAGCCCGAGGTGATTTGCAATGATCTGGGCTTAGTAACAAGGTTAACCTAGTTAGTTAATGTGCGAAGTGGTGCATCCAGTTCAGCCTAGTCGACCTTTCCCCTCCACACTGCACTGCTCGCTGGGTGAGATCGTCCATTTGGTCAGGGACTAGGGTCGGAGACGCCTCCTAATAAGGCATTTTTGACCGTAGATATCTAGACCTTCTGAAAGATGATCGTATACATGAAAGAATCAACCAATGGTCGGCTGGATACAGACGGCCATTTATCGGACTTGGCCTTTACCTACTTCGAGATCCTGATGTTGATCCTGACCGTGCATACTGTGTCAAATGGAAAAATATAGTGTACAGTGCCAAAACTGTGCTGCGCACTTTTTGGCCTAGTGGCATATTTTTGGCTATTTCTTGATTCGACATACTGTGAATCTCTTCGCTTCCACAAGGAGTAAGGATTACCATCGCGCCCTAACCGAAGAACAAGGCTGAAAGCCCTTCTCCAGTATCATCTGTAGCTTAATTTCCGACTGATCATCCCGATACATGGGATCGTCTCTTGACTCAGGGGTAAGTATGCGATGCTGTTTAGAAGCACAGAATGACTGAGGGAAGTGGACGATGGTATAAATAATAAAGACAGATCTAGATAAATTTGCAAGGAACAGAACAATCAACAAATCCTGAGATCTACTATCACGAATTCATCATGCTCTGGTTCGACATCACGGCCCTTGCACTGCTGCTGCCAGCGGTGTCCAGTGCTATACCCCATGCTCGTCGCCAGACAAGTCTTGATAAATTTCTCCAGTCTGAGACGTCGGTTGCCCTTCAAGGCACGCTCGAAAATATTGGATCTGCTGGGAGCGGAGCTCAAGGAGCATCGTCGGGTATCGTGGTGGCATCACCATCCAAATCCAATCCGGATTGTAAGTCTTACCATTAGGTACAAGCTTGATCATATTTCTAACCGTATTTAGACTTCTACACCTGGACCCGTGACTCGGCAATGACTATCAGCATGCTGATTGAGCAGTTCCTTGCAGGAGACACTTCCTTAGAGACAACCATTCGTCAGTACATCGCTGCTCAAGCCAAGCTGCAGGCCGTACCCAACCCGTCCGGAGACCTGTCTAATGGCGCCGGGCTGGGAGAGCCTAAATTCAACGCCGACAAGACAGCGTTCACCGGTGCCTGGGGCCGCCCTCAGCGTGACGGTCCGGCACTCCGGGCCTCTGCTCTAATGGCATATGGCACGTATCTGATCAGCAATGGCAAGACATCTCTTGCCAAGACCAATATTTGGCCCATTGTTGAGAACGATTTGAATTATGTGGCTCAGTATTGGAACCAAACTGGCTATGATCTCTGGGAGGAAGTTGAAGGCTCCTCGTTCTTCACTATCGCCGTGCAGCATCGCGCTTTAGTTGCCGGGAGCACTTTCGCTAAATCTCTCGGGGAGTCTTGCACTGGGTGTAACTCGCAAGCTCCTCAAGTCCTTTGCTTTCTCCAGGATTTCTGGAATGGCTCCTCTGTTATTGCTAATCTGGCTAACAATGGCCGCTCAGGCTTAGACGCCAATTCACTGCTTGGCTCGATTCATACGTTCGATCCTAATGCTCAGTGTGACGATACGACGTTCCAGCCATGCTCATCCCGTGCGCTTTCTAACCACAAACTTCTGGTTGATTCTTTCCGTTCAATATACACTATCAATGGAGGGAAGAATGCTAGTGATGCAGTCGCTGTTGGGCGTTACCCCGAGGATAGCTATATGGGCGGAAACCCATGGTATATTGTGACTTTCTTCTCGCAGTCTACGTACTGGTAGATAAACTAACTTACTTGATTTTTCAGGTATCTGAACACTATGGCGGCTGCGGAGCTGCTCTACGATGCCCTCTACCAGTGGAAAAAACAAGGCTCGCTGTCTGTCACCCAGACGAGTTTGCCATTTTTCCAGTATCTGGTCCCCTCCACCAAAACTGGGAAGTACTCTAGTACCTCAACCACCTACTCGTCCCTCACGAACGCAGTCAAGACCTATGCAGACGGGTTCATGTCGGTCGTCGAACAGTACACTCCCAGCAACGGATCCATGTCAGAGCAGTTCAGCCGGGATAATGGCACACCCTTGTCTGCTAGGGATCTTACCTGGTCCTATGCGGCGTTCATGACTGCCGTGGCTCGCCGGAATGGAACGATGCCCGGTACCTGGGGAGCTTCTAGTGCCAATATCGTACCCAATCAGTGCTCGGGAACGAGTGCCAATGGGACTTACGTGACACCCACTGCCACTTCATGGTAATATACATGGCAGGTCAAATGCGAGAGATCTTAAGTTTGTTTCGGGCAGTCTACAGTAGTCCTGCGGGAGGGGTGACGTGCGACACAGGCAACAAAGGGTTCAATATAGTAGGACAGTATGGAATATAGCTCCTCTCTACGTGGATTCATCAAATTATGTCGTTGTTCAGAAAGTTGCTACATCAATGGATTCTTTCATCATAATTTCTCTTCAGCGGAAGCACCTCCACTCCAGTACACGAGCCAGACTCCATAAACCAATCCGTAGCAGACCCTGTTCCATTTACATTAAGTCTATAGCCGTAAAAGCCATTAAATTCAGAAATAGCATTTGAAATTATCATAAACAGTTTTCATTACGTGGCTTAGGGCTCCAATTTCGGGCGGTGGGGCGTCGTGCTTGGGGAGGACTATCTTTCGATTATAAGAACCCCTCGAACACAGTCTCGAATAAAATTTTTTAACCAACACTCGCTCTCATATCTTTGGCCTTTTCAGACTGACATAAACTAAAAGCTATCTTATCCTCGTTGATCATCGAATTGTAACCTCGTCTGAAGTAGGGCGACTCCGATTCATTATCAATGAAAGTTTTGGAAACAGGACGCTTTAGTTATCAAAATAGTAATGGAATCCATAGTTTGTCATGGGGTCTCTGAACGGCCCGGGCACGGTTTTTCCAGAGGGAAGGTCTTGAGGCAGAACTCCCTGTGCCAGAACACCTTGTGGCCGGAAGCCCTGCAAATCAGCAAAAGGCTCTGTCATAAACGGTTGTGAGCTCACAAATATCGGTGAATAGTAGCCTATGGTGGTAGGGCTGAGAGTGGTCGGTACATCTGACCCTGAATCTTCCCGTTTCCTTTTCATTTGCGGTGAAATGGAAGAGCAATCATGTTCAAAGCCAGGGTGTATTGGGAGGTCTTGATGTATATACCGCGTAGGACTTGGAGTAGGCTGAGGATTTGAAGGGAGGTCTCTACCGAGCACCAATATAGGCTGTGGAGCGTTCACTCTCGTGGGTCTGTTGCCGGTGGGCACTCTTTCTGCTTTTGGTTCTGGATTGGGGTGTTCTTCGATCGGTGCCGATTTTTGCTTTTGCTCGCCACGGTTGACGAGGGCCTCTGCTGCATCGGGGAGATTCGAGCGCGAAATTGACACCATTGCTTTTTCTTCTGCGACTAGTCAGTTTGGCGGGCTGGACAGCAGGGGTCATTCGTGCGACACACCTGTCACTCCTTCTTCAAACTTTTCTTCCTCTTCTCTAACTTGGTAGACCTCGTCCATTATTTCTAAACGCTCGACTGGTGAAATTTGTCTGCGAATTTGCTGGTCCGCAGCTTTTAATTCACGAGCGGTGATACCGTAACTGACGCGCAATTCGCCGAGGATGTGAATTAGAAGCCTGATTCGTTCTTTTGGCTCAGTTAGTCACATTCTAAATGAGGCTCTATGCCAGAGAGCCATATGGGTGGAGACAAGCAAGCAAAAGTGAGAAGTGGAGAGGAAATAGAAGAACCGCCAGCTCCTTACCAGCTTTGGGAAGATGATCTGGCTCTCGATGACTAACGCCAGTCGGCCACTAGGGCGGCTTGGTGTCATCAGAATTCAATTGTTGTGTCTGTCCGGCAACGATCTTTCGCCCGTTGTAGGGAAATTTCACTTGCTTTCGCGGTTCAACCAGCTTAACGTACGCCTTGGTGAGGATCCTACAATTGGTCTGCTGTAGATTCTGGAAGATCTTGTCATAGTAGCGACGCAGGAAATCTTTGTCTCTAACCGATATGAATGCTTTCTGGTTACTCCTCATACTCGGCTCCGTGTTCCAGGGTTTCTGTGGTGGTGGGTTCTGACTCGGTCCTGGCCCTTGAGCAGTTGACCACAAGGCAGGCTGTCTATACAGCCCTAGAGTCAGCGGGCCATGAGGATGGCTCTCGAAACCTCTCCTTTCTGAACCGGAGCAAGCATTTCCAGATTGAGACGGAACAGACGTCTGTCCGCTGGCGACTCGAGGGACTGTTGGGGATGTACCAAGCTCGACCACTTCGCATTAACATTGGTCCATCTAGAAACAAAGATCCCTTATGGAGACGGTATATTTTTGTCTCCTTTGCACCGCATATGTCGGGTATGTGATACTTACACTGGGAATGTGACAGATTAGCTCCGCCCGAGCGCTGCACGGCCCGTAGAAACTCATCTGTCATCACAGGTGAAAGAATAGTTTCACGGCTGTTGGCGACGGATAAGGAGGACTTAGACGAAGATTGCCCTGTCGGTCGATGTAAATTAAAGCAAAATGCGGATAGACCAGAACATCCGCTGGGTTTTGTTGGTTCTGCATCGACATGCTGGTTGGGATCTGTTGCGGAGTTGTCCATCAGCGGATATTCGAGGGCAAGAGGATGATAGAGGAATACCATGGAGCACAGATCGATCGATTGGAGTTGAGCTCGACCTCGTTGGCGTAAGGAGTCGTGGAGGTGGCCCAGGGAAACCAAGGAGAAGAAAAGGATGGCCTACAGCCAGGAGTCATTTCTGATGGACTGAGAAGTGCACAGCAATAGTACCATTGGGAGCGAAGAAAATGTTTATCAACTAGGAAAGGGAAAACACCTCCTGGGATCCGGAGATTTATAGACAATCTATCTATTCAGCCCACTTAGCTCGGTCACCAACTCATCCACTCGAGTGCGCCCTTGGGACGCGACAACCCTGCACTGCTGCTTTCGGGGGCTGTGGAGAACACACGACAGAGGAAAAAGCACAGGCTCAATCCCATTCACCTAAGCGCACACACGGCGGTTCCGGCTGCTTTTCCTTGCTGTTGTCCTACTGCAGCCTTGAGAGCGGCTCCGAAAGGTAGATCTATGCCGATAATTAATTGTTTTATTTAACGTGCTTTTCTTTGCTTGTCCATCTTCAAGCCTCTATTTTTCTTCCCACTGCACCGCCATCGACCTCTATAATGCAGTACTGGGCTCTAATAAACTGGATTAAAGGACGGCTCAAGAGGGGCGTTTTTGTGGGTATGGGGTATGGGATCCAGGAAATCTCCTCCTTATTGGAAACCGACAGGCTGGTCGGTGTCTACTAACTGGGCTTCTCCTGGTTTATGATATTCGAACCAAAAGTCCGGCCCTGAAGCAAGGTTGCAACGAAAAACCATTACGATTACGACTTCTCTAATGCTATAGGGTCTGGTATGCAGATCAGAGGATCGTGTCGGAAGTACTCCGTACATGTCTACCCATGTGCCCCGTTGAAACTAATCGCCTTTCTCCTTTGGGTCGGAGGCATCGCTATCCCTTCGAGGTACCCACGCTGGCAGATGAAAGATGCGAATTGCGCCCCCCCCCCCCCCCCAAGATGCCAAATCAGCCGCCTGTTACTATCGCTTGAGGGTCCTGCATCTGCGTGGAAGATGGCTATAGCCGAGGCCTGGACAATTGCACCAGAGTGCCGGTATGGTGCTGACACAACAAATTATGATCGCCTCTCGAGTGTTGGGAACTACTTGGCCCACTCTGTCTTCATTGCACCGGCCTGTATCCTATGTATGCAAGATCGAGATCTTTCCGTACGATACCCGACTCCACAAGGCTAAAAACACCACATGATAGTATTTCTTCTTTAGGTATCCCGAATTTTCACTGTTTTTATTTTTACTTTGGCCGTTCACTCTGGGTCGGTGCTTCCTAGCCCTAGAATAGCTCTCGTCAATAGTATTTGGTAAGGCTGGACCGAAAACTTGGTATATGTGTCTGGCGTGTGGCCTGTAGCGGAAGATCTGATCTCGTTATCCAAATTATTTCGACATCTCGAAGTGGCAATACGAAAAACGCTCTTCAACATGCCCATGACGATACATTGAAGATGTCTTCTCTCTTCGTTCACAGCTGCAATAAGCGAATCTGATCAGAGCTTCGTGGCCGTTGTGCTTGCAGAGACCTACATACAGACAGACGTATTCAACTAGTTATTGCATGGACCTGGCTGCGGCGTACATGGGCTCACCTATCGCCCCGGCCGCTTTTTGACAAAAGAGGATAATGTACTGTTCATCTGCCTGTTTTGAACGTCGGAGGACCAATCCCAGAAAGAAAAAAAGACCATTTATTAAAAGATCTATCTATTGGATAACCGCCTAGAAAGGTACTATCGTACGCAATTTACGACCCAATGATCGGGTATGAATTAACTAATCTGAAAAGCAGTCAGACAAGCTAAAGAGGGACGAGCATCATCGAAAAATACCATTTCCAAGGGAGTCCAGGATTGTTGATGCATAGACCGCAGGGTGGCGGTTCTGAACAGATTTTCTAGCATGTATCATGGAGATCATCGAGAGATGGGACCTCGTTTCTAACCCAGAGCCTCGCTTATTGCCGATATGCATACGGTTCAGGAGAAACATACAATGGCCGCCTGGATGAAAAGGTATGGATGGGCGCCACTTTGTGGCTGAGGGTGTCGATCAACGCTTTTCACCCAAGTCTCGGCCGGACCGGGCCAATCTCGGTTCAGATTTCAAGCCCAAAAAAGCGTCGTCAATGGTGTCAAGTGAATTTTCCCGAGCCCTGGATCAACCCTCGCGTTCCGAATCAATTACAGTGTACTCGGGTCCTCGAGACGTTGAAATCGTCCAGGAGCTGTAGGTTCTGCCGCTCGACCCGCCTGGCTGTCCAGAACAAATCCCGAGACCCGCTAGAGCGCTGTCACTGGACTGTCGATCGAGATGAGACATTGTCAGTCTCGGAGAAACTGAAGTCCCAAGTAGCCAATCTGCGCACGACATCGTCGATGAATTTCGCCGGTCTCCCCTGGCTAAGCCAGCGATCGGCCACTGTATGTTTGCCCAACCTGTGACCATACTGCTCCTGTCTGTCTTCACAGTGGAACTCCCGGGACCCAGACTTCCTTCGCTAGGGCCTCACAAAAAAGGTATGGAGTACGTGCACCCAAGTAAAACAAGCAGACAGGCTTGGACGCTCAAATATATGGACTTCCCAATGACAATGTCTACCGTTACCGTACCGTATGGACGTGGAGTGCAGATGAACTGAAATGGTCCACGGCTTCAGATATACTGCATGATACCCAGACCACGACATTTCCCTCAAAATCCTTACTTTTCATCGATACTTGAATATGCTGCACTCCACGGAGTACAGCCGATCGCCTTTTCTGAGCTCTTGTTCCTTTTGGTCTCCTTGTGCATATACAGGTACCAAATCGTCCAATGCGGAGGACGATTCCGGCGCTCCCGTTGATTTCATTCCAAGTGTTGACTAGCGTGCATTATGAACACATGTTAAGGCTCCACCTCCGTTGTCGTTCGAGGTATGGGCACATAGCACATCGGCTCACGCCATGCGGTTCCCCGCGTGGAGATTCGAGCCCTAATGCAGCCGACGAAAGTCTTCGACTGGCTCGCCGCAGAAAGTCAACTTTTTTTTATCAGCCATTCACCATATGTATGCAATCGATAACTCGAAGCACTATTCATCATAGTGGAAGGAATCGGAATCTACACCCGTATTTTGTATAGAGTGGGCTAGCCAAAGCAAACAAGGCAAGGCACTTTGCCAAAACAATCTGTCGGTATCAGTGGAGAATTAGTATTGTAAGGGATTGTTAGATTGTATTATTGTAACTTAGCCAAGAGTTCTAGTCATACTCGGGCGCACACAAATTTGTGTGTAAACGAGCATAACCAATGCAGATAACAAGGGTATCAAGGATGCGTCCATGTGATTGGGTTGAATAAGAGGTTCTGACACAATCACGTTGTGCTGTGGGTCATGTTGGTGGATCCAGTCTGGTTCAAAGTTTGTCGATTCCTGGTTTTCAACCCAATCACATGGACGCATCGATGATACCTTGTTGTCTGTATTGGTTATGCTCGCTCACACACAAATTTGTATGAGCCCGAGCATGACTAAGACTCTTGGCTAAGTTACAAAGATACAATCTAACAATCCCTTACAATACCAATTCTCCACTGATATCGACAAAGTTGAATCCATAACCTTCCCTTATTGGCCAGAGCCCATCCCTTTGTACTTTGGATTCGTCGGAGGGAAAGACAAAGTGGACTTCTGTGGACTCGAGCTTCGATTAGTACAGTTAGTTAAAAGGTTCGGGCAGACGGGGAGTCCCGTCGCCGTCTGTCAACCCCACCCTTTCCCTCCCTTTCCCAATTTTTTCAACCGTTGTTGATTAGCTGTACAGCTTCATCTGTCCAGTCTTTGACGAACAACCGCAACAATGACTGAAAAGAAGACCGAGAAGATGGAGCCCATTGCGGTGGTAAGGAGTTGATGGCAGATGTCCGAGGAAGTTGGTTAAATCTCAAACTTTGGTTTAGGACCCCGATTTTTATGAAATAGCCCCCAAGTACAACACGGAGCCACAAGACTTTGCATCGTTAGTATACCTATCCGTGCAATTAAGAAAGATCAATACTCTCACATACTCACCTTTTTCTTCATATAGGGATACCACTTCTCTTGCTTCGACAATCGCAAAGGGACGCCTGGAAAATGGCCGCAGGTTAGCCCACCTCCAGTGCTTCACTCCTCTCTATAAGATTAATTTGAATTTTAGATATCAGGCTATCAAAGAGGATGATTACTGGTAAGTCGCGACACATAGATTCTTCTTTTGCTTTTTGATGACTGAGAATAATCGCTTTCTAGGGGTCCCTCTGACGAGCAGCAATTCGAAGCATTTGAGATTGGGTAAATAGCGTCTCTTTGCAGGCACTGTGAGGATAGAACGAAATACCTGACAATCCTAGGCATATGGTATTCCTTGTGTTGGATCATAATGAACCAAACCCTCTCTTCCGCGCTCCTATCAGCGATTCACCTAAGGTAAAGATTGACGGAGTCTTGTTCTGCCTGGGAATGACACTCACCATCAGTACAGAACATTTTGGACATTGGAACCGGCCAAGGAAGCTGGGCAATGTAAGTATCAAATAGCAGAGAGGCTTTAATTTCTCCAACTAAGGCTCTAACAAACCTATAGCGATGTTGCCGACCTCTACCCAAACAGTACGAGCCCCGACATGACGGCTTGCCTTTTTCCATTCGGTCCGAACTAACATCAAACAGCTACCGTCCGCGGCATGGATATTTTCCCTCCACCCGTAACATGGATGCCTCCTAACTGCGTCTTCGAAGTTGACGATATCCTCCGGGAATGGACATGGAGAGAGCCATTCGACTTCATACACTTGCGCTTGATGTACGGTGCATTCGACCCAGCCGGATGGGCAAAGGTATACCAACAAGCCTATGAGTAAGTCAAACTTTCAAACCTGCATTTCATTCCATCATGATCCGAATCTCCTAACCTTTCCCCTATTTCTTCTCATAGTGCGCTGGAACCAGGTGGCTGGATCGAGCAAATGGAACTCGACGTGCGCGTCTACAGTGACGATGGAAGTTTAAAACCCCATCACCAACTCTATGGATGGGGCAACATGTTCATCAGATGCTCCGAGAGAGCAGGAGACCGATCCCTCCGAACCCATGAGACGATGCGCAGCGCAATCGAGAAAGCCGGCTTCGTGGACGTGCATGAGGTCAAGTACAAGATCCCTCTTGGACCCTGGGCCAAGGATAAGTTGCTGAAGGAGGCGGGCCATCTCCAGTTCGCTCACTGGAACGCTGCCCTCGAGGGATGGGCTATGTGGCTGCTCACTCACTACGGCGAGCCGGAGCCGTGGACGAAGGAGGAGGTGCAAGTTTTCCTTGCTAAAGTTCGTGATGAGCTGAAGAACCCGCATATTCACGCGTATGAGCCTGCGTAAGTTGATCCTTGACTCGGAGTACTGGATGTATGTCGGTGCTAATTGGCCACTAGAAACCGCGTTTGGGCGAGAAAACCTACCTTGCAAGAACAACGAGCTAGAGAGGTAAAGATCAAGACTGAGCCATCCCCATAGGCTTATAAGTATTCTCAGGCTATCTCCTTTTTAGTACTAGTATTGGCGACCTGCAGACATGGGTCAAATTCGAGCTTGCGCAAGCCATATCCCCATCGACCTCCTGGGGCCTAAGTGGATGAGATAGGAGCCCATTTGTACAATGCAATGACCTAAATGCATGGATTTTACCTCGCATATGCGTTGCATCGTTAATAAGCGCCTTCGTCTCCTACGTAGCAGAGCGTAGGTCCACTACCTGCAGGAAGGCCAAGGCCGGTGCGATCGACCAGTGCACCTTTGGAGTTCTTGATCTCTTCCTTGTGTTTCTCGCCCCTTCGGCTCAGGTTGTTATGCAACCCCCTGATCTCTGTTCGTAGTCCGGCAGTTTTCACATATCCTGCTTCGATCACCTCATGCACGTACATGTTGGACGTATCAACTCTCGCTGAGGCGTCAAGGATCGGTCGTCATGTAGGGTCTGTTTGGTGCTCGATTACCGGCGGCGTGCCCTGTTGTCGAACTCCTTCGTTGGCCTGGTCCCAGTTGTTCATCTTGGGCATATCTCGAGTCTGCTAGCTGCTTGCACCCACTGCCTGCTGCCCTGCGTAGCATGCGTCCAGTGCGGTCCGCAATGGCCATGAATTTCAATCCCGCCGGTTGCTGAACTTGGCTGACACACCCAATTGACTCCGCAAGAGTGGTTTCACCATTTCTCATTTGGAATGAGCAAAGTGAGTTTGCGGAGCGAATGCTCGGGAAGTGGTTCGGAAAAACAAAACGGCTGTGATTTCGGGCCGGCCCCATGAGGGGTTCCGTCGTTTTGACTCAAAGCTTAAATGTGTCCTGCGGAAATGGAACCTGGGCTATTATTGGAGTGAAGGCTCCACTGGACCAGAAATTCTACTCAAGAATACCACTGTTTTGTCAGAATAGTGTACCCACCGTTCTGTCAGGCAGGTACCCAGCCAGATCACCGTTTTGAGCACGAGTCACATAGAATGGATAATCGGAGTAAAAAACAAGAATATATTCAACCATCGATATTATATACTTGAGTGCGGCTCCAAAATTCATCGAATTGGATCATTCAAAGTCCTCCCGAGTACCCCTGGCTTCATTTATAAAGCCAACATTCTTTGGATATGCTGCATGTCGATCTCACAACTTGCCGGCTGGGACGGCATCATTGCTGCTAACTTGGTACTGAAATCGATAAACCGGAGCTTTTTTATCTGCATTCATTAGCCAAAGGTATAGAAAAATGCGGCATTGCTCTTCGACCCACATCGAAATTAAGGACCAAAGGAAGATCAGCACTTCCCCACTCATGTACAGAAAATCATTTGTGCCACGACCGGGTGTGCCGAACCAGTCACTCCAATCTCGATGGTTTTTGACACGGATTGCAGTTATGATGCCACAATCGCTTTGGATCGCATGGATGCCTTCTAGTTAGTGCCTGTACCCGGCAGCTGTTAAAAATCGATCCCTTTGTGTTGCCGAGTTTCTGTCCGTCATATACCAGACCTGCTAGCTCCAATGTGCTTACAGGGCCACGTTTGAATGCAAATTTAATCTGCGACAACTGGAAATCGGGAGACGATATTTGGTTACTGTTTTCGTCTCACGCTAATCTCGACTGGGAATACAAAGCCAGGGTTGAGGGGTTACGATAAGCATGCCCTGCAGAGTCTTGATATTACTCCATACAACTCAAAGGTTAGAAATATTCGGTGAACTGGACTGACAGCTGTTTTTGATACTCTTTTAACGCCGTTTGTAGCAGAGGCTTGGCATTGTCGGAACCTGTCTTCAAGGAACGGGTATTGAGTTCTCTGCGCAAGACGTTTGGAAACACAAAAGGCAAGAAAATCGTTCAAGGACCAAACGTTGCTGGTTGGAATCTCCCACCATATATTATCTTCATGGGTAAAGCCTTCATCGAATCGTGGTTTGATGGACTCACACCCAATTAGAAGATCAACAAAAAGTCTAGAAGGATGGACTACAGATAAGATTGGCCTTGGTTGGCTACAAAATCACTTCATACCGTGCATTGAAGGTCGTTCAAAGGGCAAATACTGACTACTAGTCCTCGACGGCCATGGTAGACATTTAACGGCTCAGTTTGATCAAATCCACACCGAGCACAATATTAAACCAATCTATATGCCAGTGCTTCTTCGCATCTACTCCAGCGGCTTGATATAGCCTGTTTTCCCCCTCTGAAGCACGCATATGGCAAGATCGTTGATAGCCTAACCCCCATCCCGGTGATATGAAATGCCCTGTGTGATGAAACACCTGCCAGGTACCTGCATATTTGAGTACCATCACTCCTAATCCACATATTGAATATCGCCTGAGAGCAGTAGAAATAATGATTTGATTCTTTATTTGATCGCACTTTTCAAACAAAAATTACAAAGTGTGAGAGTGGCAGATTACAAGACAAAACGAACTACCAGGAAATCCGCTGTCTTCTACTTTGACGCCAAGATTACCCACAAAACCGTCTGGGATAGATAATGAAGACAATTTTGCATTAATTCGCCTACCTAGTTACGTATGATGCTTTTTTATATCATCATAATCATGAATCCTAGGTCACTGACTCCAAGGAAGAATTCCTCTTCCTGCACCAAAACTATACGAACAGACGTCCTATCGACCATTTCTCCGTTCCTTTCAAGATTTATTGGTTGGTGGCCTTGATATATATCAAGTCGACCAGAACGGATATAGTCCGTTCATTGCCTTTTGCAAAGGGCTCCTTGATTTTCCCTACCCGCAATTGACTGTAGCTCACTGCAATTCTGGCCTTAGATCATGGCTGAGAGACCTTCAGAATAGTGGAGTAGACTTGAGAAGCTTCGGTAAGGCAGAAGAGAAAGGTTCCAAAGCGTCAGGTCGCATACCAAGGGACTGCTGGCCTTGGGTTCACTTTCGGCTGATAGGATTCTCGCATGGTCCCTCCCCCGAAGACTGGGGTCTCTGGATATCAAAAGTTTCTGATGCTTTTGTCGGGGAATTTTGGGAGATGATTGAACGGCGCATGGAAATGCCCGGAGGATGGTCCTCTGATGTACATTTGTTTTTGTAGCGACCTGAGCTTATTTTACATGTATTTTAATTTAATTGAGGAGGACCGAGTTTTATGTCCGCCTGCATTCCGATCTATGTTGTATCTCGTCTTGGCGTGCCTTCGTGATATTGCAGAAAGATGGGAACGCGGCTACGAGGCCTAATTTTTGCTATCCCACCGAGTTGTTATCCATCTGTTTTTCAAATCCAATTCATAATAAACAGGCAAAATCCAAGGCTCGCCTCCTGATCATCACCGATGAATAGCGTTGATACCCTGCAGCTACTTTGGGGTCCAAAAATCCCAAAAAGGAAAATGGTCATTGGGCTGGCCAGCACAGTTGTCCTCCATACTCCACCCTAAGAGCGCATCCCGGAGCATAATTCCATTTGCAGTTTTATTCGCAGATCATCTTGCCGGATGAAATAGCCGAAAATTACGGTGGAAAGACTGAAGATTGATGAATTCAGCCTCAGCCCTGTTCCCCACAGCTCGCACTTGTTCGCCCGAATATCTGAGTGAATCCATCTCAAAACCCCCGTGATCTGAGATCTGCAGGGTCCAAGCTTTTTTTTTGTCTTCTTCACGAGTTCATCTGTCTTGGTCATCTCGCATTCGATCTCCCAAAACGATCATGCTGATATCTTGTGGTGGGTCCAAAGCTATACGGTGAATCCTGGGCATAGTTCACAACTCCATCTTTCTTGCAAGAAGTGAGATGAGTCCCAAAAGATCAATGTGAAGCCTTTGCATTTTCTTAAACCGGTTACCGTCTATGTTGTTTTTGGCTGTGTGACTTGACTATAAAAGCGACGTCAATCTCGTCAAGTATCTGAATATCTCAACCAGATAATTTACTGCCATCACTCTTCAACATGCCCAAACTTCAAACCATTGTTATCCCAGCTCTTCCGGCCCTCTCGGCCTTTGCTTCGGCGGACACCGTGTGTCTAGCGCTTCTCTTCTATTTAATCTCATAGTTACTGACACTGGCAGATTACCGGGGGTATTTCAGGGAACCAATGTCCTAGCGATTGGACCAATATCCAATACAAATCCACGCAGAGATGCTGTTATGGTAGCCTGCATCTCGAATCCAACGATCCCTATTGCTGCGTTCACAACTTTGAACTTTCCAACAGCGGTCTTGGAGATGCTGAGTCTGACTGCTTCCCGTTCTGTACTGGTACTGCCACTCGCAGCCTTCCCAAGATCACCGCTGCAGCTTGCAAGACCAAGATCGCTTTTACCACCGATGGCTACTCCAGCCTTGTCTCCTCCGCATCAGCATCTATCGCGGGAACCACCAAGTCTTCCGATAGCGACAAATTCACTCCTACTACTGGCACTGGCACTAGCACTGGCACTGGATCTGGAGCCGAAAAGACAACTGCCACCGAGAAATTTGGTACTTCGACCAATATGGCCGGGCCTTTTGCGACAGCTGAGAACCTTGCGCTGGGAGGTGCTGCCATGGCTGCTGCATTTTTCGTACTCTAGTCGAGGGAGCTTTCGATCGTTGATCCAGTGTTATATTTTGCAAATTGGATGTACTTTGAACTTTTAATCGAACCTACTCCAAATTCTACGACGAAAAGTGTTGAATAATTAATCTGTAAATGGATTATACTATATTCCTCGCGATCTATCACTAATCCGCACGTATGATCATTGATAGTTCCATGATCTTTCAGACTCGTTCCAAGGGTTAGACCATGGCTGTTGGACTTCCCTGGTAGCGGCCCACCTTTCCGGCAGCCTTGCAACTTCTAGCCCCTGGAAGGTTTGAAGATCCAGATTTTGTGCAGATGCATTAGAGATCCCCAGCTGGAGACATCATTTCATACATGTACATCATGATATTATACAGTATGTACCCCAATAAATATACTACGTTCCAAGGTTTGTTAGAACCTTGGAACTAACTGGAATATACTTATGTATCGAGATCTTGTAGCCTGCGACCACGCCACAATCAATCCAGGGGGTACCTATACCAGTGAGAAATATATAATAAACACTTTGACGGGCTTTCGGGCATTGCCCAACCAACCCAACTCCAGTACCCTCACGGATATGTCCAAACACATGATAACATGTTAGAGTGATTTCTATAGTGAATTTACAATAATTTATAGTACTTTATAATTAATCCTCAGGTATATGACTGATCTGATATTGATGAGGCTGACCCACATCAAGGCGGTGAGAGTATACAATTGGATCGATGACAGCCTGTCATTGCCACAACCTGTCATAGCGTCAGACAGTGAAACTATTGAATATACTAGTGGAGGGGCTACTAGATCTATCATAGATCTATCATCTGATAAATTCTGACCGTCACATTCTCCTACATACTAACCAAGTAGTTGTACCTACACATACCTGCACTGAATGTAAGCATTCCGCTACCGCACGGGCGACGCGTCCCGCCAGCCGCCAGCCGCCACAGCCCCCCGTGCAACGCGGCCCTTGTCGATCCCTGCAATCACCTACTTTCCCCAGCCTGCAGGAGACCTGTTCTTTCACGATGACCTCCAGGCCCGGCGAGTGACTCTTCAAGCCCAGAATGGTCCCTCGTCGCCGATTTAGCCGCCGTTTCGCCGCTCTCATCGCCGCTGCTGCCCTCTTCTTCCTCTACCATATCTTCTCCCTACACTCCTCCCTCACATCATCCTCGTCTTCGTCATCGCGTGCCGGCACCGTCGACCCTGACCATGTTGGTGAACCGGCCCCGTTCTGCCCGCCGCTCCCAGGCATCGAGGATGTCCTGGTTGTGATGAAAACTGGTGTCACCGAATCGAGAGAGAAGGTCCCGATCCACTTCAAGACGACTCTCCGCTGCATCCCCCACTACGTAATCTACTCCGATTTCGAGGAGGAGATCGAGGGCGTCAAGATCCACGATGCCCTCCGCGGTATGGACCCCGAGGTGAAAGAACGAGTCGCCGATTTCAACATCTACAATCGCATCGTCAAGCACGGGCGCAAGGGCCTAGAACAGGACGATTTCGCCGACGAAGCCAACTCCGCCATCGGCAAGCCCAACAACCCCGGATGGAAGCTGGACAAGTGGAAGTTCCTGCCCATGGCCCAGGAGGCACTCAAGCATAAGCCTGATGCGAAGTGGTACGTCTTCATGGAAGCCGATACCTACGTCTCGTGGCCGACGCTGTTGACGTGGCTCTCCAAGTTCGACCACAAGAAGCCGTGGTACCTGGGCACTGAGACCCAGATTGCTGATGTGATCTTCGCCCACGGTGGTTCTGGCTTCATGCTGTCCAACCCCGCGCTTCAGGATGCGTCGGATCAATACACCGCGCGCCGCGCCGAGCTTGACAATTACGTCGACATGCACTGGGCGGGCGACTGCGTTTTGGGCAAGGTCCTTGCGGATGCGGGCATCAATTTGCGCTTTACCTGGCCGATTCTACAGAATTCTAATATCGGTGAACTGGATGAGTTCTCGACTGAAATGTACCGGATTCCGTGGTGTTATATCTCGGTGGCCTTCCACCATCTGAACTCTCGCGAGATCGAGCATCTTTGGAACTTTGAACAAAGACGTTGGCATGACGTGAGTCGACCCCGATCGCAATATTTCTCAAGATGCAAAGTACTAATTTTCCATTGCGAATCTATAGAAAAACAAGCGCATCCTCCTCCATAGTGACGTCTTTCGTGAATACATCTACCCCGATATCGCTTCCCTATCGACAAGATCGAGCTGGGACAATCTCTCCGACGAAGACCAACCCTTCGCGGAAACATTCGAAGACTGTCGCGAGGTCTGCGAACTCCAAAAGACATGTATGCAATACGCCTGGCGCGGCGGAGCGTGCTATACAAGCAGTCGCCCACGCTTGGGTAACTCGTCGCCTTCGGGTGACTCGACATCAGGATTCCTCACCAGCCGTATCCGTGAATTGATGGATAAGCAAGGAATCTGCCGCACCCCTGAATTTGGAACCGTCACTTAGAATCCCCAATTTTACCCCTTGACCTGCTTTTTGTGATAACATACCTGATATTATTTATGAAGTTCCGTCATGATTGCCGCTTTGCGCTTGTCGAGTTGGATCGGGGATACAGTATATGCGTGGCAGGCACCAGCACCAATTTCTTCTCCCCTTGTATGACTTGATTATTTTTATTTACTTTTGCTGGTGCTTGCATCCTCGGATTTCTTGCAGGCTCTTTTTGATCCTGGGCGTTGGCGGAAAATTCCCATGCATGACATGGATTGAAATTGGCATTGACATTGGACTAGACAAGTTTCGAAGCAGGCCCACTTGGGCTTATAGAAAAATAAAGTTATGCTGATGCAACGCTTTCAACGTAACAATGAAGTACATGTAAAGCAGATATAAGATGCGATCCGTTCAGGGCTGGCTAGACCTCGACCTCTTTGTTCCACGGCGTGAGCTTCACCATCAACTGCGGCTTATCCCGCAGAATAAAGCACTCATGATCTATCCAGTTATCACTCCGCGGATCTAACTCCATATCAAAGTTGTAGATCATACGAGCGAGAATAATGCGCATCTCAACATAGGCCAAGCTAAATAAAGCAATGTTAGCGAGACTCCGACATCAGAACTATCCGTATACATACTTCCGTCCAATACAGTTACGCGGCCCAAAGCTAAACGGCTGCATGACCGTTTTGCTATCATTCGCATAGCGAGGATCATTAAGATGACGCTCAGGCACGAATTCATCAGCGTCGGTAAAATTCATGCTGGAGGTCGAGGCAGCGAGCTGGGGAACCGAGACGATAGTCTGTAGTCAAAGGTGAAATAAATTAGCCAAATGTCAAAGCTTGGTGTAAGCACCTTAATCCGAGCCATATCAATGCACTTACGCCTCCAGGAACATATTTCCCCCCAATCACATCACCCTGAGCATCCACAATACGAGGCAGACCCGTAGCGACAGGCGGGTACATGCGCAGCGCCTCCGTCAAAACAGCAAGACAATATTCCAACTTATTGCAAGAATCAAAACAAATCTCCTCCTCACAGGCGAAGGTAGTTCGAATCTCATCCTGCAATTTCGCCAGCACCCGCGGATTCTTCAAGAGCAAGTACGTCACGCCCGATAACAAGGTGGCCGTCGTCTCGGAGCCGGCAATAATCAACGTCGCCCCATTAGCAACCATCTCTTCGACACTAAGCCCCTTCTCCGTCCCCTGGGACTTAATGATATTCGCATAAAAGTCCGGCCGCTCATTCGACTTCTCCAACCGGCGCATCACTTTCTCCCGCGTGATCCGATCATGCGACACCTTCCCCTGTAAGATTCGTTGCGGCGTAAACATTTTAAGGAGATACTTCGTCCCTGGCAGTCTGCGCGAGATATTCGTGTACGCGCCGAACTTGATCGTCGAGCAAATGATCTTCACCCACTCATGATACTCCGAGTTCTTTAGACAGTCGAACGATTCGCCGAACGTAAGGTCACCGATAATATCGAAGGTCGTGAAATTATACCACGCCACCAGATCCAGCGCCTTGCCTTCAGAGCCTGGGCCACAATTCTCATGTAGTCGCTGGATGAGGAGGTTGATGTAGCTATTTATAACGGGCTCTTGACCGCGGAGCGAGCTATCGGAGAAAGCGTGGGAGAGCAAGCGGCGGTAGCGTGAGTGGTCTGGGCCGTTGGATTGGATTATACTGGGTGAGTTTGCACTGGTGGGTGGGTAGAAGCGGAGGTCCTTTTCTTTTTGGCCGTGACCTGGCCGTGTGCCGTAGATTGCTTTCCATGCGTCGCCGTTAATGAAGGTGAGTTCGTCTGGGGCGATACGGACGGCTTCGCCGTATTGTTCGTGGAGTTGTTTGACTATTTCCGGGTATTTACCACTGATGATCATGCGCATGTACGGGATGCGGGTGGCGGCCATTAGTTTTGGGCCGGGATACTTGGATAGAGGGTGGAGGTAGATGTTGTAGATTATGAGGCCGAGGTAGTAGCATGGTATCTATGATATCCTGTTTAGCTACGATATACCCTAGGGCAGTAAATAGTTGGAAAGGAGATGAAATTATAAAGGACTTACCAGAGCGAGTCCAGCTCCGAGTAGAGCCCACAAGGATATACCTGCAAGTGAGCCACCATCAGAGGCAGGGAATGTAGGAAGAAAAGTCATGGTTGATACAAAAGAGATTCGAAATCAACCACTCTGGTAATATGTAGGAGGAATGAATGATTCCGTTGGCCTTTATAAATACGCCAACCGTCTCTCGTATTAGTACTTTATTTATCGGCAGCAGACCACCACTGCACACGACCCTCGCACTATGACGTTGTGCCCGCACAAAAATAATTCAGCAAAGGCATGCACAATGATCTGCACCTCATCCTCTAGCTCCGTGTAAGCTCCGAACACCGCGTGTGGGCTGGCCGATGGATGGACGAAAATCCCCCGCCCCAATAAGAAGTGGGCCATTTTTAACAAGGCCTGACCATCAATGACTGGAATGGGAAAGGTGTCCGAGTCTGCAATCAGAATTCCTACTATGGTAATCGAATTGTACGATTTACTTGACGTAGGACGCGTGGTACGTGGCGGGTTGGACTATTCTACAAGGGTCTCATTCGTGCCGGTGTGATTATGATGGCATCGGTGTCACGAAGTCGGGCCTAAAAGGCTCCGTTCTGTGCCAGCTTAGACTTCTGCCTTCCACAAGAAGACTAGTTTTGACCAGTCCAAATTCTCCTCTCGATATAGAAACGTTTGTCTCGGCTTTTAGGCGGTCCACACCTTACTGTGGATCTAGGCGTTTCCCTCTGTTCCTTGGCCTTAGTTCGTCATGAGAGGGGGTAGAGTAAATTAAATGAGATTATCGGTGTAGGCGGCACAAAATTATGAATAACTCCTGCTTTCAAAGGTGCAGAAACCAAATAGCACTAGTAGTTGCAGTAGTTGCGACAGAAACGGGGCACTAGCGTTTCGTTATGTTTACCCGAGATGCCTAATGCCCTAGGCGAGGTCATGCGATATCAAGGTAACCTAAATCCCAGTCTAATTAGTAATAGGTGAGAAGTTTCTTGTAAGTCCGAGCTAGAAAACATGTAGATCTGAGAGGCCAAGCATTTGCGACGATTTCATGGCTTAGGGTTAGAAACCTTAACTAGTGCTGAGTTTCTTCAGACTAACTTCAAGACCTGGTTAGGTACAAGTGCGTAAAGAGTAAGTCACGCAGTCTTTCAATTTACGGATATCCAAAATCAGGCCCTTCTAGATGGCTCCTTTCATCCCACAATATAATTTATGGGCGAAGAAAGGTCATGAGGGGATGTGGGGTAGACGGCATCTTGCTTTTATTTTATGCGTGCCCAGCCTGTATTATGCACGCATTATTTGTGGTTGCACGGGGAGATCTGCACGTCTAAAACCAAAACCATGAAGACTTTTAGCTCAGGGGGCTGTGCGTAAGAGAAGATCATGCTTTGCATAAGGGACTCAAACGAAGGACATTATTATACAATAAGGATATCCCGTAACCCCTCCCTTTCCAATTCCAAGTTCTGCATGGCCCACTCTCACAAATCCGGACTGAACGGATCGCCCAGACACTGGTCGATGCGCATGATTTTGAAGCCGATAGACTTGACATGTCGGATAAAATGCCTCAGGTATTGGACTGTCGAGGGGTTCAGAAAGTGCATCACGGCAAGGTTGCCGCCCCGCGCCACGCTGCGGTTGAATGCATCGAGCTGCTTCTCCGGAGTGGTGGTGTTGGCCCACAACCAGTCCTCCACATCCACACTCCAATTGACAATGAATGGGTGGTCGATGTGCCTAGCCAGTTCCTGTCGCATACGGGCACCGACTGTTCCAAAGGGGGGTCTGAAGTATCGGGCTGAGCGGCATTAGACAAGCCATGTACCTACCCTGCTCCTGAGATTGACTTACAGCTTAGATCTAGTTTATCTTTGAAGACTCGGATAGTCTGCACGACTTCATCTTCAATCATTTTGGTGGTTGGCAAGGCTTCCATTCTAAATGTTGTAAACCCGTGTCAACGTTCACAATCTGGCTGGATTCCATTTGGAAAGACTTACTTCGGGTGGGTATTAGAATGAAGAGCAATTTGATGGCCTTTCTTCATCATCTCTTGGTAAAAGCGGGTGAAGTTTGTCGTCGAGTCTCGAAGTCCCGCTCCGACAACGAAAAAGGTAACTCGAACGTTTTCCTCGTCAAGAATCCTCATAACTTCCTGCGCAAACTGCGGCTGACCATCGTCGATCCCAAAAGCAAATGAATTAGGCAAGCTGCAGCGGAGAATCAAATGGCCACTGGGTAGCTTTTTAGGGATCTCGAAATAGTTGTTCGCTCGAGAAGGTGGCGGAACAGAGGGAACGATCTCGACGCGGTGTAATGTGAGAGACTCGTTGGTATAGAACCCGGTGAAAGATACAGAGAGCACCCTGCTTTGATCGATGTGAAAATGAGACAACGGGATAAAGAGTTCACCTCTGCCAGGAGAAGCTGGACTCTGGTCATCGTCATCTCCATTACCACATGAATCTCGTGAAGAACCACGCCGCTTGGAATCATGGTCGCTCGAATTTGGTTGAGTGAGATTATTATTATCAGAGTCACCTTCCCCCGACACACCAAACCATGTTCTCATCACATAACGAGACGCCTGGATACTGTCGGGTACACCTGGAAAGGGAGCACGAGACGGAGAACACTCGGCATTGTGTTCGTTCAAGGAGACGGTGAACTGATCGGTTCCTTCGAAGACAACATGCAGAAAATGACCATGGAAGGGAAGGAGACTGTAACAGGAGTGAGAATCGAACTGAGTATGGAAGTTTTGGTCGGGATCTATAGGAAAGAGGCGCACGAAGCCAGGCTCGTGATGGACAGTCAAGTCTTCGCCGGCACCATGCCAGGAGCCCAGGTCGTTGTGCAGGTAGTTCTGGAATGTATCGATGATAAGTGATGGATGTGGGGCCTGTCCAGTTGAATCTTGCTCGGAATCACGTATGTCAAGCCAGTGTTGTGGTTGGAAGGGCTGGGGAACGGAATAGCTTTGTACTCCAGACAGAGACAGAAGGATGGTACCAGCCGACAGAGTAGCAAAGGGTAAGAACTTCATGATGCAGTAATTAAATGGGGACAACAGAATAATGAATGAAAATGACTGGCGATTGAAGTTGAAAAGGGAAATTGAATGGGAGACATGAAGAAGTTGAGGAGAGAAAGGAAGGGAGAGTCGAGGAAGGCGTGGCCAGAGTAGGGAGTAACTACATTGAAGATACTTACGGAGAAGCCAGTCTATCTTACGAAGGAAGGTACCTGTTAAGTACCACGGTAGAGTTGTAGTATTGATTGAACTAACATCAAATGGATCATCGCTAATGCAGGTAAATTCGAGAGAAATGAAGAAAGACTCAGCGAACCGCCACTAGCCCAACACCCGCAAAGCACTCCCTTTTTTCCATTTTGCTGTGTCTTAGAACCAAGATCGCCAGGCAGAGACATAGGACGGTCCACCCATCTTTGCCGCACCATTAGGATGTTTGATTGGTATTCACCTTGCAGAAAGGCAATACCACAAATTCCGAGTGTCTGCATGACCATAAGAAGCGTAATCCGTCGAATAACTCGCTGCTGGAATCTCGTCGAAAGCAAGGGTGCGCAAGTAAAGGTCATGACCCAGAAACTGCCCACCATTCTTCTTCACCTCCCATTTTGACCTGCTGGGTAGGTAAAAATGATTGGAAATTGGATGTTTCCTTCTCAAAGTTGAAAAGGAAACAAAAAAGAAAACAAACGAAATAATCATCATAACCGGCTGTCACAACAACCGGAAACCATAACGCCGAAAGACATCCCACCATTCATAACCTCATATCACTAGCTTAACATCCCCTCCCTTCCCGTAACCAGCGGGAGAGTTACCAGTCCTGATCGGCCGGTTCCTCGGCCGCCGTATCAGTCCACATGGGGTTTCCGGCAGAGCTGGCATCCTGGTTGTCAGCATTGTCGGCACCCTCTTCATTGGCAGTTTCTTCATTTTCATCATTGTCAGCCTCATCATCGGTCTCATCATCAAAGGTAAGATTGCCCTCCGAAGGCTGGAAGTCTTGAAGAAAGTCCGGGATCGGTTGCTTGCACTCCATCAAAATCTTGACAAGGTCTGGGGCAAGATCTTCATTCCGTTCATTGTAGAACGAGGTCGCAATGCCCTCGTTTCCAATACGAGCAGTTCGTCCTATTCACAAGTAATGTTAGAATATCATATTCAACATGAGAAGCAGCAGAGTCAAGCAGTTGGGACTTACCAATCCGGTGGACATACTCGGTGATACCACCATGAGTAGTGCTGGGCAGATCATAATTGATGACATGCATCACATTGGCAATATCCAGACCACGAGCAGTCACACCAGTCGCGATGAGGATTGGACATTCTGCAATCTTGAAGGAGCGGCTATTTCGGGGAGTCAGAAATGGAAGTTCCAAGGGGGGTGAAGTACTCACATGGCGTCCTCGCGCTCACGCTGGGTCCGATCCGAATGAATCGAGGTAGTTGGCAACCCAGAATTGTAAAGATAATCGTCAAGGTAGTCAACTGTGGTCTTGCTGTTTGCGAAAATCAAGGTGCGGATGGGAACCATGCTCAAAAGGAGGTCGAACACGGCCTTCTTCTTTTGCCTATCCTCCACAAAATGAATCTAAACAGTCAATAACCCCGAATAATAGAAGTAGGTTGTGGGCGGGATGACTTACCACCTGAGACACCGCAAGGTGCGAACTACCAGGGCGACCAACACGAATACGGATATGGTCAGTTGACAGATATTCTCGTGCGAGCTTTCGACATTCCTTGTTGAAGGTAGCCGAAAACATCAGATAGCGATGGTCTTCATCCTCGTTGACATCTGCTTGAAGTTAGTGACGGTTTCTTTGCAAATAAAATCAAGACTGGGATACGGACCGCCACCGGACATGATCTTTTTGAACTCATCTTCCCAGTCGGACTGTAGCATCTCATCTGCCTCGTCAATCACGGTATAACTGCAGAACGGTTAGCATTCATTTTAGACCAGGCATGTTGTGGCTGCAAGTACTGACCGGACACGGCGAAGAGAGAGAACATTCGGCTGAGACATGAAATCAGTGATTCGGCCAGTTGTGCCGATCAAAATATCGCATCCTTTTCGGAGTTCGTCGCGCTGGTATCTGACTGGAGCGCCACCATAGACAACGCATGGGCGCAGCATGGAGCGGTAACACATACGACGAGCCTCGTCAAAGATCTGAGTAGCCAATTCGCGAGTGGGACACACAATCAGAACCAAGGGTTCTGCGCGGACTCCCTGGGTCTTGATGTCAAAGAGAGGGTCCGTCACATTTGGTCGGGGGGCAGCAAGCTTTTTGGCTTTTCCCATCAACTGTGAGATTATGGGAATCAAGAAAGCACCAGTTTTTCCAGATCCTGTAAGTGTCAGTCATGGTCCGGGGGAGGTTGAAGATTGTCCTGCTCACCAGTCTGGGCGATCCCGATAACGTCCTTCCCACTGAGGACAGAGGGAATAACGTAACATTGAATAGGGGTAGGATGCTGGTAGAGACAGTGCTCCACATTTTGAATCACAATCGGGTGAAGCTTCGCAGCCTCCCACTAGAGAGAGTTAGCAAGACAGACATGATCGTTTGATCGATTCCAGTCCACTGACCGATGCAACGGGTTTGATTCGCTCTTCGCTCTCAAAAAGGACTTGAATCCTTTTGTATCTGCATGAAAGTCCTCGTTAGGTATTGGGCCGTAACGAATGGGAAAATGAAACCTACTCTTCAATGCGCTGTCCTGCACGGGGTATGAGAGAGCTTTTGAATAGCTGCTCCTCGAGTTCCTCGTTTGGAGGGCCGACTTCACCCTCTTCGCCAGCCCATTCGTACCGGCTGGCACCTCCGGCCCATTCATAGCCATCCGACTGAGCCACCTCGTCGTACTTGATGGCGACTCGCTCAGTCCAGCCCTGCTTGCGAACCTCTTTGGCTCTTTCCTCGGAACCTGGGGGGGGCTTTTGAGGAGCACCGGTATCAGGATCACCATGAGAGGCCTGATCAGTTTCGGGGTTTGGGGCGTTTGACACGTCGTCCAAAGCCCCATGAATCTCATCATAGCTATCCATGACTGAAGTCACGGTAAAGCACTCAAGATTCGACAGAAAAGTAAAGTGAAGGCTCCGTAAGAGCCAAGATCTTGAAAAGGAAGATCAACAGACGCCGTCTGTTGATGGAGCGTGACGTTTGACAGAAGGGTCAAGTTCAGAAAAGTGGCGAGGATGGAGAGAGAAAGTGAGAGAACTTGTAAGCAGGACGGGAAGAGGTAAACAGAGAGAGTCGTGTATGTGGTAGGCAAACAAAGCGTAGGGACGGGCGCCTGCTGGGGCACGTGCTGCGGATGAGAGCACCACCATAGGGTAGCCAGTACTAGTAAACATAAATACAGTACAGTACCCCATACTATGAGGTAACAGGATAGTTGTATAATTGAAAGAGAGCATAATATCCCATATTATAAAGTATTAATATGGTTGTACAGTAGCAGGAGAGTGGAGGATAGTAGATATACTAAGTTATGCAGCTAGGAATTGGAATACTCAACGTGGATAGATTAGAGTACAGTACTGGAATACATAAATTATGATAGCTGTATTACTCTACACTAGTGTATACCCATATATTTCCTCATCCTAATTTATATACTAGTATATACTAGAATCTAGAGTATATCATTCGTCTTCTGCAGAAAGTGGCTTAAAGCGGTTAGCGTCGGTGCAGATCGCCCGCCGATTGACCAGTTGGCAGTGACCAGTTGACCCTAGTACTATCTAGTACTACCATCAATTCTCAATTATCAACATCAACTCCCGCTCTTGACCCCGGGGCCAGCTCTACCAGGCCCAACCAGAGTCATCCTTTCCACTGCTCTAGTGTATACTCCAAGTTACACCAGGAATCAGGCGACTCCACTATATCCCCTGATAAGATTTCGCCGAGGTCACCTCGGATGTTGCGGTCCTCGGATCCACTCTCACCGGGTAGAAGGAAATATACGCCGTAAGCCTGGGCACGGGGCCCTAGCTTCAACTGCTCCAGCTGTTCTTTCCCCAACACTCTCTTTACATTCCATCATGGCTCCTGATCGCGATTCTGATGGCCGACGGAAGCGCCCCGCGCGTCTGGAGGAGGCCATCACCAACCCAGGTACCGTTAAAATCAATGTTAAGGGCGCGTTCATTGTCGACGATGAGCTCCGCTCTCGCAGCCCCGTTGAGACCGAGGGTGTACACTATGAGAACAAGGATATCCGTCTTCCACACCATACCGGAGTCGTCAGCCATGTCGCGGTCGATGTAAGTGATCTCTCCCTTCCTGATTCATCTTCCTGTGGCAATATTTCGCTATATCGTTGTGGTCATGCTTGTGCCCCGCACCTGCGACCGTCACCCCGCAATATTCGCGGGCAGACCGAAAAAAAAAAGAGGGCAACCCTCAAAACCAACAAATTTCTGAAGTCATTGAGACTGACTGTATGGGAATTTTTAGATCGGCGGATCCCTAGCGAAACTGGTTTATTTTACACGTGAACTCGATGCAGCGGATAATGGCGGCCGCCTGAATTTCATCAACTTTGAGACACATCGCATTGATATCTGTATCAACTTTATCCGCCAATTGAAGGAGGAACACGAGAAAAATAATGGCTCTACAAAGGACGAACTTTGTGTCGTCGCAACCGGTGGCGGAGCCTTCAAATTCTATGATAAGCTGAAAGAGGCGCTGGACGTCAATATTCTGCGAGAGGAGGAGATGGAGTGCTTGATCATTGGTATGCTCGCCACGAGACCCTGGAATCAGCCGTATCGTTGGCTAATGACATCTCACCAGGTCTCGACTTCTTTATCACGGAGATCCCTAATGAAGTATTTACTTACAACGATACCGACACCGAGCCGATGCAGTTTGCCGAGGCTCGACCCAATGTTTACCCCTATCTCCTTGTCAATATTGGATCCGGTGTCTCAATGATCAAGGTCTCGGGCCCGAATAAATTCCAGCGTGTGGGCGGCACACATCTTGGTGGGGGGACGTTTTGGGGGATCATGTCCCTGCTCACCGGTGCCAGGACCTTTGACGACATGCTGGCCATGGCGGATCGAGGGGATAACAGTGGCGTGGATATGTTGGTCGGGGACATCTATGGCATGGACTACAGCAAGATCGGGTTGAAGAGCACAGCCATCGCTAGCACATTTGGGAAGGTCTTCCGTTTGAAGAATGCCGCCGAGACAGGGGCCGAGGATGGCGAGGGCCTGTACCACGATGATTCCGAGCAAGCCAATGGCAATGGCGGAGTCAACTTCCAACACGAGGACATGAGCCGAAGCCTTCTTTATGCCATCAGGTAAGCTTAGCTCAGCTCCATTCCACAATGTACAATCCCCGCTAACTTTCCCAGTAACAACATCGGCCAAATCGCGTACCTCCAATCAGAGAAGCACGAGGTCAAGCACATCTACTTCGGCGGCTCCTTCATACGCGGCCACCGTCAGACAATGAACACCCTCTCCTACGCCATCCGCTTCTGGTCCAAGGGCGAGAAGCAAGCGTACTTCCTCCGCCACGAAGGTTACCTCGGCGCTGTCGGCGCCTTCATCCGCCGTCAGCCGCAAAACTGGGGTCGGAGAAACAGTCTCGACGAGGTGGTAGCACCGCAGGCGGTCCGGAACCTCGTCCAAAACACCGTTTTGAACCAACAGAACGGCGCCTCCGGCTCTTCTTAAAATCGATACCCCTCCTTTCTCACATTGAATGTATACCTTGTCACATCTCACCCTTCCCATCGACGATCCTGAGAGTTGAACTCTGGATGTCTGTTTGCCTTTAATAGACTTGTGGTCCGGCGTGGCCCTACTTCGCAAACATTCTTGCATTGCATTTCGTTTCTTCTTTCGGGAGACGTTTCTTCTTTTTGTTTCTTATCAAAAATAAACATATACCCTTGTATGTCCTCTGAGGACTGGACTTGTTAAGGAAATAGTCAGATAGAATGATGACTGGGATTGTATTGAACAGATTGTGGTTGTATTATATGAAGAGCGTTGAAATAAGAGAGACTTTCTGCCAGTGATGAGCGAGATGCGGTTCGATATTCTCATGGTACTATAATGTGTGCATTTACGTCTTACATCATATTCTTAACACTCTCATACCCTAGGGTATATCCATGGACTCGGATAATTCGGAAATCCGTATGGCAGAAGTCTCCTGCCCAGGTGCATTCCTCAGGTCATTAGGGTGCCCATTCGTACTCTGATGGAAACCCTCCAAAATATTCCCACAATCACCCAGAGTTCCTGACATTATTCAGGTCGTTTGTGCACGACCCACATTCTGCGTTCTGATTGTTATTGAATAACTACATTATAAAAACAGCTACTATACAAAGGTATAGAACATATGATGTGTTTCTATCACATAATGCGTTTGTTCTCCGGGAGAATTCCGGTATTCTAAGTAGAAGAGCACCGAAACAATCCCCAGCCATGGACTATTTAACCACTCCCATCATGTCTCCTCCCATTTTTACATCGCCCTCTTCTCAGTATCACCCTTCCCAAAAATCTTAGTCAAATCGTTTGCTCGGCCTACTTTAGATTCCCAGCATATCCCCGAAGAAATGCCACCCAAGAATGGAAGTAAGAGGAGCAGCCAGAAAGGCAAAGGTCGTGAGTTGGTACTACCTAACAATAGAAGCTTCCTTGATTCTTACTAGATTACTTGAAAAGCAAGTCCTCAGAATAGCAGTGCACCGACAGACAATCCACCGAGCCCTCCTTCCACTCCGGTCACCACTAAGATACCCACCGATGCTAAGAGTAGAAGTACCACTCCAGCAAGGGATTCGCCTCCCCAGGTCATTAGCCTTACAGAAGACACCTCTGTAGATGAAGAGGGAGAGGACCCTGCATCTCTTAACGAAGACCAAAAGACAGCTTCAGAGGACAACAATTCAGAGGGTAATGAATCGGCTGAGAATTATTCGGACAATGATTCTGCAAACGATAACTCTTCGTCAAACGAAGCACCAGCCAAAGTAGTGACCAGGAAGAAAGTCAGCCATGACACCTTGGTATTTATATTTCACTGCCCGCGCACCTACGGCGAACTTGATTCTCTTCCTGATGATTCTGATGCCGTCCATGCGCTGGGAGAATGGCACAAGTCTCATGCTGACACTCCACCTCCGACTGCTATGCTTAATTCCAATTTTGCTAGAAACTTCGCAAGCAATGTGTATTTCAACGAGAAGGGTGAGAAGCTGCAGATGTCAGTTTTTCAGGTTACTGTCGAAGAAACAGACGGCGACGCTGAATGGGATGAAGTTCATTACACACTCCAAGTGCTCCACCTAGCCGGGGAGCCTGGGGAACCCGTTTATTTCACCAAGAGCATCTCCCAATTCCCAGGAACACTCAGTTGGGGCTTCACGTGGGACGACAAGGAAGAGGAATTCAATGACACCCCGTTCGCCGTGAGAGTTTTTTGCTCCGCGAAGAATCCGATAGAATCTGTCACATTCAGCCAGTTCTTCTTCGATATATTCAAGGGAAACTATCATTGGGTCATTAAAGATCTCAATAAAAGAGCGAAATGCCAGTCACCGAAGGGGAAAGAACGTGGTAAAAGCACCTCCAAAAATGGTATTAAGACGGAACCGGAATCACCACCACGAAAGAAAATGAAGACGAGATCGGACTCCTCAGCCGAGGACAAAAAAAGCTATGAGTCAATGTCCAAAATACTCCGGTCAGCCCGAGTCAGATTGGTCTCCGAGGCCAGTCCCAGGTCACGCGTTTTCTCTCTTGATGAGTGCGATGTCGAATCGTTTTTTCAAAAGGCGCGGCAATTCTACCGTACGCGTGACTCCGAAAAAGAACTCTCCCTTATTTGCAAGATTTCAGGGCTTGAGTCGAAAGTTAGATACATCGGTGAGGGTTGCAGCGACGAGTTTGCACTCCTGTGCCATGACGTGAGAAAGCTGTGCATTGTTGACAATACGGACGTTGATATTGAAGTCAAGCCTGAGGCGCCTTAGGGGTTGACTTGGGGAGTTTTGGTTGCTATGAGAATTTTTGTTCCATGATTCAAGAGTTTACGGACATTCGCTTTTCACTGATATTTAAATTGATGTTTAACGAAATTGAATTTACTGCTGTCTAGTACGTGACTTCAGTTTCTATACTTACTGCGATCCAGCGAACTTGCGTAAGATCATTCCCTCACACTCAGAGATATGAATTTTAAATTTTATCAAAGCATGGAGTGAGCTATTTACTAGCATTCTATATAGCTAAGAGTAATCTAAGTAATAGTAATCTAAATATAAGAGGTATAGAATGGAATCCTTCCGGAATAGGACAGGGGAAATCACATGACTCTCCCCGGACACGTGGGATTGCGCGTCTTGCAGCGCGAGCATTTCGAACGAAGAACCCCCCCGTCCAAGGCCCGTAAAGACGTTCTTTGCTCCAAACCATGCGTCGATGCTAGTCGCCCCAGCTCGATGACTCCGCCGCCCTCATCACACTCCTCAATTCCCCCGCCGATCCCCGTCGATACACACCCCAACCGAAGCCCCAACTCCAATTCCAATTCCAATTCCAGAACCCCCGAAGACCGTGTGCCGGACCCGGACCGCCTAGCGCCGGAGGACGCATACTTTGCACCCTCGCTGTCGCGTGCCCGCTCGGCGCCTACAAACTACGATGATACCCTTCGCTCGCTGAATGGTGACGCAAGCTTGCACCCGCCGCGGGGGGTGCTTGGCGCGGACTCTAATCGGAAGGATGTGCGAAAGTTGGGAGCTGGTGCTGGACGACGGAGGAGGAAGGGGGCGTGGAAGAAGTTACTCTGGGTGAAGCAGTCCTGTATGTGCTATATCCTATGACGTGGGGAAAATTGCTTGCGTGATGGTTTGTGTTTTGCTGACTGTGATGGTAGACCCGGATAACTATACCGATACCGAGACATTTCTGGATCATCTACAGCGGAATCCCCGAGTCCGGCCGTATGACTTCTGGCCACTTGTTTCGGATTCGACTGTCATCGTTCAACATGTCTGCTCGGTTGTCATATTTGTTTGCTGCTTCGTTGATATTGTCCAGGATCGGGTGAGCCCCGTCTCGGTTGTCTGCTGGGGAAGCGTCGGTACGGCGATGGGTTGGATATTGTGGGACAATTGGATCTGGAAAGAACAGACTGAGCTTTCGAATGCTACCGTTGCCTTCGGAGGTGATGATGGGTCGAGCTCCAGCTCGGTGACCAGTGCTGCCAATCCTTCTGCCAACGACTCCCAGACCAATGGCACAAAGGGCAACCCAATCCATGGGCTTGGCTTGACCATGGCGACGAATTCGTCGAAAGAACACCTACCACATCAAAGTCCTGATCATAATGGGGGTCTGGGTGTGGTGGTGGATCCTACGGCGCGAGCTGGTGTCAACTCCGGCCCCTCCAGCGCTGTCGCTGGCGACATGGATGCCCAGGAGATTGATCGACCTTCACTGTTCTCGTCTCGCAATCGACAAAGACTGTCAACCGTTAAATCGGCATTTTTAATATACTTCTCCCTGCTAGGATTAAGTCCTATCCTCAAGTCTCTCACCAAATCTACCGCCAGCGACTCGATATGGGCGATGAGCTGCTGGCTTTTAATCATGAACATATTCTCTTTCGACTACGGAAGCGGCGAGGGCGCTGGCGCCACCACGAAGTTCCCCGCTTCTCTATCCACAAACGCAGCCGTCATGGCATCCACCGTGCTCGCATCCCGTCTCCCATCTACCACCCACGTGTTTAGCCTGATGCTGTTCTCCATGGAAGTGTTTGGACTATTCCCCATATTCCGCAGACAACTCCGGCAGAAGTCCTGGACCGGTCATGTTTGCCTCACTCTTGCCCTCGTGATCATTGCCGGGGGCGCCGTTGGCATGACCATGAGCGGTGGCTGGGCGTCAGCTATCATCGGGTCCGTCCTTGGAGGTATACTCACTGCACTTGCGATGGGAGGCTGCAGCTGGTGGCTCATCAGCTTGCAGAAGTACAAGAATGTTGTCATTGGACCGTGGGATCCAGCTCGACCTATCATCAGACGACACTGGAATTAATTCTTCCTGCTGACGTTTTTTGTTCGCCAAGTGTGACATAGATCTGGCGTTTCTGGTCTTATACCCCTAGATTATTGTATCTTTTGATATGAATATATTTCAATCTATTCCCCTGGCATCAGTATAGACTTTGCACCAAATAGCTTCCAGCTTGCGGCAAGCCCGAACACTGCGAACACTGTGACCCCAATGAAAAGTTAAGTTTCCATAGAATCCTCCTCTGCTGCGGGAGTTCAGATGAGCGCAAAATATCTCAAGGCCAAGGAATGTGAGTGTGAGGGGGACAACATATGCTCCGCTCTGGCATGCGAGCTCTAGCATTCGGGTCGGCGTTGATCCTGCAAGTCGGGAACAACACAGCCCGTTTCACAACGTCGAAAACCACATAAGAATAACACGCTCGATTGAAGAGGTACTCTTCAGATACAACAGACCATTATCGTGCCTCAATCCAAAATCGGGAGTCATATGTAACTCACCCGATCTACTTGACATTCCAACGCCGCCCAACGATCCCCCTCTGACCTCCCCTTCCCCATACTGTTCTAAATATTGCCGCCGTGTAGATCCACTCTCTGCAGGGGCTGAAAATCGGCCCCGCAACTTTCTATCATGTGGCCAATCCCATTAGAGCTGTGAGGTGAGGCAGACTCAAGTGAACTTGTGCTAAGTTTGGCGGCAATGTTGGTATTCGGGGTTGTCAGGCTGGTATCCCCCTTCACTGAAAGATTCTTATACTCGCGTTCGCCTGCCACCGCGGGCGCTTGCTTATTCTCTCTCTTCCTCGCTGGTTTTATTTATTGAGGGTGTCTGGTTGTTCTATTCCCTGACATAGTTGGGTTGGTTCGCCTGCTCTGTCTAGAATTTCATCTTCACTTGGATTTATTCCCTTCTAAATCATGCTCAAGAACATCGCTCTCGGCCTGCTGGCCGCGCAGAGCGTCTCTGCCACTCGCTTTGCGATGTACATTGACGAGTACGTATACTAAACTACGCACGAGGTTACCAAATAGATAAACTAAATTTCGCAGATGGCATAAGACCGATCTTCCTGGTGAAAGTCAGACCCAGGACATCGACTATGCGGTCATGAGCTTCGCGAAGACCACCATCTTCAACTCGGATTCAACTCCATCTTTTACGCCATTCGAGCCCGTTGATACCATGCGGAACAGATTTGGCCCAGACACGAAGCTCATGATGGCTATCGGTGGATGGGGAGATTCCGAGGGCTTCTCGGCCGGGGCTAAGACAGAGGCTACTCGCAAGCGATATGCTAAGAACGTCGCCTCCTGGCTCGAGGCTAACAAGTTCGATGGCGTTGGTAAGTGATTCCCCTAGTCCGTCTCGACTGCAAACCGGGCACATTGTGCTAATTAAGGATCTAGACATCGATTGGGAGTACCCCGGCGGTAACGGCGACGACTACAAGACGACCCCGAACAAGGATAAGGTCGATGAAATCGAGACATATCCTCTATTCCTGGAGGCCATTCGCGATGCCATTGGCAACAAGACTCTGTCTATTGCTGTTCCTGGCCGTAAGCAGGACATGATTGCCTTCACCAAGGAACAAGGTCCCAAGATTTTCAAGACTGTCGATATGGTCAACGTCATGAGCTATGACTTGATGAACCGCCGTGACAACGTTACCTTCCACGCTAGCGACGTAGCCGGCTCTCTGGAAACGATCAATGCGTACCTCGACATCGGTGCTAAGCCCGAGCAGCTCAACCTTGGATTTGCCTACTACGCTAAGTGGTTCTACACTGACCCCAAGTCAGACTGTGACAAGGAGCCACTCGGCTGCGCCACCGTCAAGCTGGAGAATGCAGACGGCACTGACACTGGAAAGTCTGGTGCTGTTACCTTTACGAAGACCAACGAGGGCGTTCCTAGCAACGTTATGGAATCCTGGAAGCGTGCCCAGAAGGACGGCAAGACTGATGAGAAGAAGGGTGGCCAGTACTGGTGGGATAGCCAGGAGAACATCTTCTGGACTTGGGATACCCCTGAGATCATCACTCGCAAGTTCCAGGATATTGTTGATGCCAAGAAGCTGGGTGGTGTCATGGCCTGGAGTCTTGGAGAAGATACCGATGGGTTCGCTCACGTCAAGGCCATGCAGAATGGTGTCAAGCAGTCTACTCAGAAGAAGGCTGATGGCTTGATGGTTCATGCGGAGAAGCCTGCTGCTAACAAGCATGCTTAAACTGTTCTCAGGCGTGTGTGAAACTGCTGTGAAGAGTTGTTCTCTAATTTCGAGTATCATGTAGAGAGGAGAGGCATGGTCGAGTACATCTCAATATTACTTACTTAATTTTGTCTGGGTGTCATTTATTCAAAATATGGAAATTATTTTTAAACGAACCTTGGAAGTAGAAAGTCGATTCTTTTGTAAGTTCAATTTATATAAAATCGCTGGGATGACTCTTAAACTGGCGTTCAAGTTGTCGAGGCAATATCCGTAGGCTCAACGTCACCACCCTCCCCAGCATTATCATTCTCGTCCTGTTCTGGCTCGCCTTCATCTCCCTTTTCAGATCTTTCATACAAATAATCACTGCAAAACATAAACGGATCATCAAAGTCTTCAAGCAATCGCTCAATCTTGACATCTCTCAGATGAAATGCAACACCATGCTCCGGACCCCTCACCCTCACCGGCTCCCAACAAGCGATCTTCTCCTCCATCAGAAGACTAAGATAATCAGGATAAATATCTCTTAACGGGGTAACATCCCTTTTCAGCTCGTCCTTCAACGCCTTATGAGCCCATTTGTCTCCCTCAACATTGATACTCGCAAGACAAGGAAACCTCCCCTTCTCACGGAGCAACTCCCCCAACTCGCCGGGGAGAATATCATCAACAAGTCCCCTAGACCAACGCCCGACCGAAAACCAAAGCGTCTCAATAGAAGCCGGTAAGAATTCTACCAAAGGCTGACGCGGCCTATCAGCATCAGAAACGAATGTGTCGCCCGCTCCAATGAAATTGGTCGCGCGAAGCCGCAAATGGCGGAGCTTAGGGAAGTCCGCAAAACTTCCTATCCAATCTTCGGAATAATCATCGCCGAGCAATCTCTCGCGACGGAAACCATCGACGACCACCGTTTCGAGGGTTTCCTTCTTTGTAGCGAGGGATCGGGCGAACTGAGTTGGTCTCAGGGTTCCAAATATTTTGCTGTATCCATCATCACCATGCAGTTCCTCTTGTTGAGTATATATAAACGTTTGCAGGTCCTTGCACGGGGCGATGAGATCGATAAATCCTGTTCCGGAGTGGCATTGTTGGAGCTCTAAATGGGTAATTGGAGATGAATTTGCGGGGAGCATTGCATATTCCAAGTTCCGGTCACAGATATATTGACCCTTGAACGTGCGCAAGGATTGAAGCTGGAAGAAGGGGCGTAGACGCGGGAGATGGAAGTCCATTCCTTCGTCCGCTGGAACTTTGATGGTGACGCTGTGAAGATGCGGGAATACGGGCTTTGTATCGAATGGGGCAGATCGTTGAATAGCACGTTTGAATAGCCATTCGGAATACCGTGTTCCTTTTCCTCCCCAGAAGAGTTCCAGTGTTTCGATATTCGGGCAGATGTAAAGAAGCACTGCGAGCCAGGGGTCTCGATGGTCTCCACTTTCTAAATCTTCGAGCCACTGCGTATACTCCCAATCTCGGTGGCTGAGCTGCTTGACTGCTTCTGCGAGTTTTCTGTTTGACTCGCTGCACGCGAAATGCTCATGTTTGTGGAACCGGTAATGGTCTGGATGGGTGCGATGGATAAATCGTCCTATTTTGACATGACGGACCGAATCTGCAAGTTGGGGGTATCGCAGCAATGTGTGTACAAGCCCTTTGTGTAGGCTGGCGCAATAGCAGGGGGTGTCGATTGACTCATAAAGCAGAGGAATCAGGCGATGATATAAAATTCGACTGGAGCGGGCTAGGGAAATGTATGAATTCCTAGAGTCGAGATAGCCTAGTATCTGGAAGAAAAGCTCTGTGGGCAATTTTTCGAACATGATGGCAGAAATGAGGTTGGTAGATGATAGTGTCAAGTGTTCTTTTCTGATCGAGAAAGGAAGATGATGATCTGGCGGCACGGCAAGGCTGCAGGCTGCAGGTTGCGCTGTGCAAGCCTTGCGTGGGGCGGCTTACTGGATGGCCTTAAAAAAGCGTAAATCACACAAAATGAACAAATTACTAGCTACACCTGGGTATCAACATGAATCAAGGAAGAATCCGAAAGGAAAAAAAAGAATCGTCAAAGGAAGGGAAGAAATAGAAATATCATGATCGCATCCGCCGCGCTTGCCACCATTGCTTCTCGTCCAGAATCATCTCCCGCTGCCTATCTTCCCAAGCCCGAAGTTGTTTCTCTGGACCGCTTAGTCGCACACTATCACGACCGCGCCGGGGATACCTCTCACGGGTACAGTGCCTGAGAGCCATTTCAATCAACTCAAGCACGCAGTAGGCGAGAGGGAAGAGGATAAAGACGGCGACGGCGACACATTCCGGACCGTGCGTATCGAGCAAATCGAACAGCTCTGATGGTTTAAAGTGATCAGCGATGCGTCTGGAAGACTTGCAAGGACCCTTCTTATGCGATTTGGCGAGGGCGTGCTTGGGGTGGATTTCAGACGGCATAAGATTGTCCATCTCGCCTAGGAAGGTTCCATACAGGCGGCCGAGCGAGGAATCAGGCTCTGCATCGAGTTTCGATGGCCTAGACTGATCGAGGTGAGGCCTCGGGCCGTGAAGTTGGACAAACTTGTTGGCCTTGTCGAGGTAAGAGCCGTAGGGCCGGTTGGCCAGGGATGGGGAAGCTTGCGGCTGCTCCTCTCCTAGGTCGGACTTGCTCTCCGACTGGCTCGGATTACCCAGAAAGACACCGTACTTTCTGCTTAAGAAAGAAGCTTCATGGTCGTGGGAGTTTAATTCCGTCGCCGACTGGTCATCCGGACCGGGTTCTTTCGCCGATGACAGGCGTCCCAAACGAAGACTCTCAACGTACTGTTGGAAAGTCGGCCCGGAAATAGGGTGTTTCTCGTCTGGTACAGTGACAACGCTTGATTTGGAGTTTTCGTTTGATGCAATGCGGATGGTGGGCGTATCACCGATGAGAGAAAACTGGATTGGCAGTGCGAGACTGCCGGTGGCACACAACAAGAGAAGGAGCTTCATGTTGGCAGGGGCGTGCCCCTGTCTGGATGAGAGAGAGTTGCATAAAAGGAGAAGAGGGAGAAGAGCAGAAGAGCAGAAGACGAAAAGATAACCAGACTCTCGCAACTATTCCTGTTTGCGGGCAAGGAAGAGAAACAGCTGGCGACGACTCTCGATGGCATGTGACGAATGCGCCACGCTGATTGGTCGGAAGACTACCTTAGTCTTTTGGGTTAGGGCGAAGGGGGCCGAAGGATCAAGGGGGCCGTGGCAGTGTATATTAGCGTAGAAGTAGTAGTGATAACTATTCTATATAACTATTTAACTATTTATATATGAATTGATGGAAAGGCCCTTATATTCTACGGAATGACGAGCAGAATCGGTGTTGGACAGGACCCTTAGACCCTGAGACCCTGCGGGCCGCGGTGCGGAGGTAGGCTACTATAATAACGCCACTTTTAGGTCCCACCACATCCAACAATTTCTGCAGGTAAAAACAGCCGATAAGAGAGACAAAGGCCAGAATTAGCATTAGAAGCTGGGGTCGGTTTCCGATCTTGCAAATATATATATATATATACTCTTGAATCAAGTCAGGTGATAACCTATCTCTAGGCAGACAAATAGAATTAACATTGCTAGTAGTGTAGATCTATTGGTAGCGTCAAGGTTTAATAATCACTAAATATGACGAGTATGATTCTGGTATTAATGCTAATCTAACTCTAACAGATGAACTCTTCTGAACCTGAATAGAAGACCATTGAGTCCGTAATCCAATATTTTAAGCTTACTGCGGATAGCTAAGTGATCCTTGGCTCTAATACTGACCCCCGCCAAGTGAACCTTCAAGTGTACTAGCAGCTATGATCCCAGCCATTCTCCACCAACCAGGAGAAAGACCCTCATCCCACCGGAAAAAAGCCATAGCGGCGGGAAATTCTATCACTTAACCGATTACCTAATACTTGTATTTAAGCCCAGGCAGCAAACAGGATATAATTTGTACACTCTATCACTTTTGGAATTATATTTCCAAATCCTAATACAATACAATGGTCTAAACACGGCACAACCGACCATTCTGATTCGGAAGCCCATCAAAGCTTTTGACGACCCAGTTCTCACTACCCACTCCAGTTGGGGCATAGAAAAGACCAGTAGGGTCATAGAGCTGCTTCAGCTCATAAAGGCGCGCATAGTTCGAGCCATAGAAAGCCTGTTGGAAGTTGGGCTCAAGGATATCGGACTCGGACATGTAGGCTCCGGAATCCGGGCAGGTAGCACGCCACTTGCCCAGGACATTATTTGAAAGATACTCCATTTTCGACTTGATCTCTGCATTGGTGGTATTGGCAGTCCAACTGGTAGATGTGATAGCGTGCATGAGTGTATTGCGGAAAGCCGGGTTGGCAGAGTTGGAGGGATACCCGTCCACCAGCTCGGCTTTCATGTTAAAAGCGAGAAGAGGGTAGCCTGCCGTGACGGTTTCCCGTAAAGCATTGAAAGTAGCATTGAAGGAGGACTCGTTAGCCCAGTTAGACCTGGGGAAAAGACGCGAGCCAGTCATCATGGTAGTGGTGCCAACACCCTCGAGCGCGAAGCCAGCCATCCAAGCATCGTAGTAGTTGTCGTAGTATGTAGAGTTTGGAGTGACTGAGATACCGAGCTTTTCAAGATCATTAAACCATGGCTTGACCAAAGCATTGAATTCGGCGAGGGTGTGGTTCACGGCAAAGAAAGGGTTCATGAGGAAGGTGAAAGAGTCAGTGCTGGTCGACATAACCCAGAAGTAGGCGTAAGTGCCGGCATTCGCATTATGAGGGAAACGTTGCATGTATGAACGCACACCGGCCCAGAAAGTATCTACTGAGACATCGGCGCTGGTTGCGAAGTTGAAGGTCGACAAGGTCACGCCAACCTTGGGGTATACACGACTAGTGATGGAGGCGATAACGCCGTAAGTGTTGCCACCACCTCCACGGATAGCCCAGAAAAGTTCAGGGTCACTGTCTTTTGTCACGGTGACAAAGCGGCCATTGGCAAGAACAACCTCGAGGGAAAGCACTTGATCGGCAGCCAGACCATAGATAGAAGACATAGGGCTGTGGCCGCCTCCAAGAACATAGCCTCCAGCAACACCAACAGTCTGGAAAGATTAGCTTAATATGCATCGATGACCACTTGGAAAGATAGATCCAGCTTACCTTGCCCTCTCCGCCAACAACCGTGAAACCAAGCTCATTAGCCTTAGTGTAAATCTCCTCGGCCTGAACACCAGCGCCCATCTTGATAGCCGGGCCTTTATAGTCCGGACTATCATAGTTCTCGATATAATCGATGTCCTTGAGATTGTGGGTCCAGATACCTAGGGAGCCGGCACCGGCTGACTTTCCATTGAAATCGTGGCCTGTGTTCTTGACAACAAGTCTCAGACCGGCATTACGAGCAAAGTTAATAGCCAGCTGAATCTGCCCAACATTGCTGACATTGACGGCATAGCTGCTGTATCCACCGATATTGCAGGAAGCAGAGGAATTGGTGGTGGGCATGCAGGTGCGCCCTTCGAACAAAGGCCACATCACGGAGGCAGGATCAGCAGCACTGAATTGTCAGTGCTTGCCCATATATTGAAAGTGAAAAGATCTTACTGCAAGTGGGAATCGGTCCATTCCGTAGTGACAGAACTGCATTTCTTAGCATTATACTCAGGCCATGAAGAGTAGCACGAAGCGGCCAAAGGCACTGTCTTGGTCAACGCGCCACCCAACAATTCGTCAAATAACTCCCACACCCACTCCGAGGGCCACAGCCAATCTCCCGGGAAGACCTTGCAAGCACCAATCGAGCGAGTACGCAAAGTGCTATTATTCTTTGCAAAGTCAAAGTAGGCGGACTGGTTTTTGGTGAGACGCGACAGAGACTCCTCAGTCAACTGGAAGGTTTCGCTCTCAAAAAGGGGTGAATTAGAGCTCGACTGGGTGGAAACTTTTGAAACGGCCGAAAGAGCACTTCCAGGGGTGACGAGGGAAAAAGCGAGCAAGGCAGCCGCCGCAAAAGTAGGGGGCGCCATCATGAAAAATAATAAAAGGCTTCACCTCCGGATCGACGAGAAGGCTACCGGAAGGGTGAGGAGAAAGAGACGAAATGCGGCCTCTAAGCTTTTTTTAAAAGAGAAGCAAGGATAAATAGGCAGGCTGTCTGGCCACAACTTAAACAAGTCCAATATCTCCCCACTAGATTTGCACTGCGCGAGCCGCTAACCAGTGCATGCGCTATGCTCTATTAGAATGCATCTAGATGAAATCCTCACCGGAATGAGTGCCGCGAGCCCTCACTCTGCTCCACCTTTCCGCTAGGGCGATAAGATTTGACGACTCTCGACAGACTGGGAGCGTCGGCCGATTCAATTTCCGAGACACACGTAGACACAACTCGCCTCGGCAATCATTAACAATGGACAATTGCAGACTATACGCGAGCTAGACGCCTTCCAGGTAAGTAGCACCACGCCACACTCTACCCGCAACAACGGTTTCGCTGAAACCAGTCTAGAAGGGTAGCTATTTCTGCACTAAGAAAGGCCCGGTTTTCTTGCCAAAGTGTAGTGAGGGCCCTGCTCCCCGTTCATCTCCCGATCCAGCCCCCACCCCGGCCATTGGAGGATTCTCGCATAACGAATAGTTCGGCTAAGGCCGAGTTGAGAAGACTTCTCAAGTGGCCAAAAAGTTGTGGGGCTTTAGGATGCGCATATTACATATTTGCTAAACCCCCCGCACTAGGACCCTCGTCTGATTGTAGATATTGGCCTAGTGGTCGACAAGAAGAGTAACTGAACACGCCCACATCCTCCACAGCCTTACTATAGAGGATGTTTTTTTTTCCGACGACCCACGAGAAATTTTCCGATCTACCCGGATCAACATACAAGGGTCCGAGGCGCTCAGACACGGTCATGAGAAATTGTCCGGCCGAGGTAAGTGGTAAATGGTGTGACTTGATCGAAGACTACTGTGTACTCTGGGAATTGCAATTTGCAAGGGTGACTAGAATCAAATTTTCCGGGTGTGGCGGACGGTTCTGGTCAACGTTAAATAAACAGACTCAACCATGGTCCATCTGGTCCCAGAATATCGGCAAATCATCGCCAAAACAGAATCCTTCGCAAAAACAGGTTCAATCTTACGAGGCTTCCATGCCAGCCATTGGATTTGAGACTCATTCCTTTGCCCACGGATCGTGTGTTTCTAGATGGTCTAACGCATTTAGGGTGATACTTCACTTCGGTAGGCGGGGGAGCGATGGCCTCAAACTGGTCCTGCATATACGAGTTTCAGCATTATACCAAGAAAAGAGCGATGGCTTTTGTTCTCTCTTAATATTTCAGTGCCTAATGAAATTAAAAACTTGGTATTTCTTCATGTGATAGTGTCAATATACTGGGATTCTCAGTAAATGAAGGTCCGGTCTATGGATAATCAACTCTAGGGCAGGAGTATTCTGCTGTGCTTTGAATATGTTCGTGCGGAATAGAATTCTCCGTAGAATATCCTCTAACAGGGCGGTTCTTGCCCCTGGGCTATGCAGGTAATATATCCGACTGCTCCTTATGGTGGTGGATTTCCAGTCTCAAAACCAATGATAATTGGGTTTGTGGCTCTTCTGGTTTCGGGGGTTGGGAGCGAGATGGGGCAATAGATTTTCAGCCATAGTTGCCATAGTTGACTCGGGGTACACGCCGGAAATCTTAATTGATTATTGTTTGTGGCAATCCACCGTGTGCCGGAATTTATAATAGAAACTCACGAACGGGTCTTGAAGTAGTGCTCCTGCCTGATGCTTTTGGTTTTCTTTCCCCTCTAGTCTCCTTGAGACTATTAGGCATGATGGTCGATGATAGTCATCAAAAACTCGGACTGGGTATTATTGTCGCGTTTACTATTCTCGGCGGTCTAGCTGTGATTCTGAGACTATGGAGTCGTGGCCTGTCGCGAACTGCGCTGATGATTGGTATGTCCAATTCATCCCAGACTCACCAGGATCAATAGATACTTTCCTATCGTATCATTTGGTGGCATCTTGAGAAGCTGACAAGGGTACTAGATGATTATTTGATTATTGCGGGCTATGTATGTTGGTGAGATGGTATTCTGTGGGTCAATGTATGCTGACTTCCTGGAAAGCTTCTCGCTATCGGACAATCAGTGACTTCATGGTACTGTACGTGTTCTGGATCGTGTCCATTTGAAGCTTGATAACTTTTTGGCTGACTGATCATAGATATCAAGACGAACTATGTCGGCATTCATGCGTGGGACATCCCCAAAGTCTACGACGTCAAAAAGGACTGATTGTAAGGCTCACAATTAAAAGCTACTGGTAATTTGCAATATACTAATAAATCTTCAGTGGAACTTTGCTGGCCAACTGATCTACAATCCGACCTTGACCCTCGTTAAACTGTCGATTTTGCTATTTCTCCGCCGTCTCGAATCACATTCTCGCGTCGTAAACACTCTGATACGGACGTCCCTGGGAATAGTTCTTGGCTTATTTATGGCTGTCCTATTTGTTGACCTATTCCAATGCAAGCCAGTTGCATATGTTTATGACGCAACCATCCAAGGAGGAACTTGTATCGACCAAGGAGCGTTCTACGTATCTACCGCAGCACTAAATCTTTTCACTGATTTAATAGTTCTGTCCATCCCGATCATCATCACCTGGAGCCTTCAGATGCCACTGCGACGAAAGATTGCGGTTTGTGTCATCTTATGTCTCGGTGCAATGTAAGTGCGAACCAGCTCAACATAAACACCAAGTATTCATCCAACATCCATCTAACATGATGCAGTGCGACGGCGGTGGGTGTTTGGCGCATTGTCATTATTGCAGAAGCCTACTACGGCGATAAAGTCCCTAAAGATCCGACCTATTCCCTTGGCTTTTGCAGCTCTGCCATTGAAGTCAATGTGGCTGTTGTGACCGCCTGCGGTCCATCGATGAAAGCCATCGCCAGCAAGTATCTGCCGCGGCTACTGGGGACTTCCCGCGGCGCAACATCTCGCTATGGAGCTGGGACTAGTGGATCTCGAGGATTTCTCGGTTCGAGCAAGTTCTCCAAGCACAAATCGCCGCTGCGCTCCAACGCCGACGATACATATGAGCTAGCAGACCCGACGCACCGAGTGGATATCGAATCAAGTTCGAATCATTTCGACATGCGGAAGTACAAACGTCAAGGTGATAGTCCGAGTATTTCAAGTGGAAGTGAAGATGGCGTGGCGGGGATTGTAAAGACGACTGATGTGTCGGTGCGGTACACTATGGATGAGCCGGCTATACACAATCATGGCCGATCCCACGATGGCAAACCAGCCAGCATGGATAGTTTGGTTTGAACGGCATGGAATGATTCAAGGCATACAACCTACCGCATACAACCGAGTTGGAGTTGTGGAGGTGGCACCAACAATAAGCAGCCGCGGGTGAAGAAGAGGGGAAGTTGCCCCGCCGAGTATCAACTCCAACTTCCACTTTATCTTCTCCCCTTCCCGTCAACCTCGGCCTCAACCTCAACTTCCCATTTCCTACGTCCTACATATCACATTACACACATAATGGCATCGCAATATCAGCTACCTTTTAAGGTATGTCCATTCTCTCGTCATTGTCCTCGTCTTCCATCTATTTCTATGGTTATTTCCTGCAGGAGGACCCTTCGGCCAGAAGTCCGAGGTACTCTAGGGAACATTTCTGACAACCGAAACTAATACAATCATAGCTTTCCGACCCGTCGCTGTTGCATTTCGACTCTTTTGTCGGAAACAAGTGGGTGGAGGCAAAGAGCAAGAAGCGTTTTGAAGTTCTGGGTATCTATCAATCCCACATAATGTCGCATTAAACAGCAGTATATGGCAGCTAACGGCGTTGTCTAGACCCCGGGACTGACCAAGCCTGGGCGAGTTGCCCCGCAAATTCAGCCGAGGATGTTGACGCCGCCGTGGAGAACGCCCATGCTGCCTTTGAGGACTTTCGCAAAGTATCCCCACGCAAGCGAGCGCAGTGGCTGCTAAAATGGTGGGAGCTCACCACCCAGGCGCGTGATGATCTGGCGCAGATTGTCACGCATGAGACGGGAAAGCCTCTGGCTGAATCATATGGAGAGCTGGACTACTCGCTGGGATTCCTATGGTGGTTTGCTGGTGAGGCAGAACGCATCCAGGGCACCGTGTCGGTCCCTGCTGCGCCGAACCGTCGTTTGTTTACCATCAAACAGCCGATTGGTGTCGCTGCGGCGCTGGTGCCTTGGAATTTCCCTGTCGCTATGGTGCTGCGCAAGGTTGGAGCTGCGATGGCGGCAGGCTGTACGATGGTTGTGAAACCAAGCCCTGAGACTCCCATCTCATCGCTCGTGCTGGCCGAGCTGGCACAGCGAGCTGGAATCCCAGCCGGTGTGCTAAATGTGTTGACCACCGATCTAGAGAACACGCCACCATTGAGTGAAGCTCTTTGCAAACACCCGTTAGTCAAAAAAGTGACTTTCACCGGCTCAACCCGCGTCGGCAAGCTGGTGGCTTCGCACTGTGCCCAGGGCTTGAAGAAGCTGACTCTCGAGCTGGGCGGAAACTGCCCATTCATCGTCTTTGATGATGCGAACCTGGACCAGGCACTGGATCAGCTTATGGCCTTGAAGTGGCGCCATGCCGGACAGGCCTGTATCACCGCAAACCGTATTTACGTGCAGGCGGGAATCTATGACCGCTTCGCAGCTTTGTTAAAGGAGCGCACTAGTGCGTTGGTTGTGGGCCACGGGACAGCGAAGGATACCACGATGGGCCCTCTGACGACTCCACGGAGTATCGATAAGGCGATCGCGCAGGTTGAAGACGCGCGTAGCCGTGGTGCGGACGTGATCCTTGGTGGTCAACGGTTGACATCGCAGAAGGGTTACTTCTTTGAGCCGACCATCCTGTCGGGTATGACCGAGGAGATGCAGATCTCCCAGGAGGAGTCTTTCGCACCTATCGCGGCACTCTATCGGTTCGGAACGGAGGAGGAAGCCGTCAAAGCGGCCAACGCGACGAGCATGGGATTGGCCAGCTATGCTTTCACGAAGAACGTCGATCGCGTTTGGCGACTATTTGAGAATCTGGAGGCTGGGATGATCGGCATGAACACAGGTTAGTACCCCGCGGAACGCTTCGGGCCTAAATTTGCGCATGAACCAACTCTAAACATTGTTACAGGGAACCAATCAGCTGCCGAGTCACCGTTTGGAGGTATCAAGGAATCTGGTTACGGAAAAGAGAGCGGCAAGGAGGTTGCAGTCAATGAGTACCTGGTGACTAAAACTGGAACATTGACCATCGAGGGTCAATACTAAGCGGGTTGGATATGATGGAAATTTTTCATTCTAAGTACATGCACTGGTAAGAATGGCAGGATAGTTATGTTTGTAAGAATGGATACTGTGGAGCTCCTCCTGTTTAATTTTTACATGATTTGGAATTTGTTTCGGGGACCATCCAACTGGCAGATCATCAGATCATCAGACCCTCAACGAAGCCACATCTAAAATCATCCGAAAACTACCGAATGAGTCGTCATGCGTCTCAAATGCCGAGGTGGAGTTGCTCGTAAAGTAGTGAACTAAGCCTTGTAGTGCTCGTGGAGATGCCCGAGTTGAGTTTAGTCGACATGAATAAACGCAGAGTGTACTCCGTCCTTCTCATGCACCTTCCTTATTTCTGATGCACCATGACTCGTGTAGGTGTTGACATAGCCTTGTTACATATTCAAACACCGTGTCCATGGGACATCGTGATGACCATGTGGTACTAGGTAACTCACCACGGTACCATGGTACCCCACTGCCGTGACCTGGGTGGGTTTTATCTTTATCTTTTATCATCCATCCAACCTCCCAACCCTTGGGTGCGACTTTCACTATTTCCTCTCCAGTTCCTGCCAAGGCTGTTCCCATAAATATTGTTTGTCCAAGCGATGAACCAATACTCCTCCTTGCGCCAGTTGGTGCAAACGCACCCTCTGATTGACAACCACGCCCATAATATTTTGAGCCGTGACGCGGTCACAGATTATGACAGCTATCCTCTCGAGTCCATCGTCTCCGAGGCTCACGGTCGCGCCTTGCCCAACGCCAGGACCACCTTGCCGATGCTCCGTGCTATGAAACAGCTTCCAGAGCTCTATGGCACCTCGGGTGAGAATTGGGACGAGCTCATAGAGGCTCGCAACCGATGGGTTAAGGACGACTATGAAGGTCTGGTCCGACGATCTCTCGAAGGCACGCACACTCTCCTCCTCGACGACCTTCTGAGCGAGGATGATGCCGAGGCATATGGCTGGCATGACCGGTTCACAGCCGCCACAACAAAACGCATTGTGCGGATCGAGGCTGTGGCAGCCTCGTTACTGGCCGATCTAATGGATTACGAGCGCAAACCCGATGAGACAGTGTGGGGTCTTTTTCGGCAACGTTTCCTCAACGCAATCGAGAAGGCAATGCACGACTCAGCTGTTGTCGGTTTCAAATCTGTGATTTGCTACCGCACGGGCTTAGATGTCGATCCCTACTCTGCCGACGAAGACTCGCTGACAGCCTCGCTGCACCGAACTTTGGATTCGGGTACTAAGAAATCAGGCTACCGTGTTGAGGACAAACCCTTGAATGACTGGTTGGTTCAGCAAACACTCAAGGCTATCACTTTCAAGAAGAGAGCGGGTATTGTGAAGCCGATCCAGTTTCATACGGGACTGGGCGACAATGATATCAACCTGGTCAAGGCCAATCCCGCTTATATGGAGCCTTTGATTGCTCAGTACCAGGATGCTGACATTGTTCTACTGCATTCTGCATACCCATATACCCGCGAAGCGGGGTATCTGGCTTCCGTTTACCCTAATGTCTACCTCGATCTCGGTGAAGTGTTCCCCATGGTCAGCCGTAACGGCCAGGAAATGATTCTCCGCGAGAGTTTGGAGATTGCACCTATGAACCGTCTCCTTTGGAGCACAGATGGTCACTTCCATCCTGAAACTTACTGGTTGGCCAATCGTCAATTCCGCCAGGCTTTGGAGAAGGTAAAAAAAAATCTAATTCCATTTTCCTGTTCCCAACCTGCTAACCGTTCGTCTTCTGATTCCAGGTTCTCGTCGAGTATGTACAGTGCGGTGATCTTAGCATGACACAGGCCGAAACTGCGGCTAAGGGTATATTGTTTGAGAACTCGAACTGCCTCTATAAATTAAATGCCTCAGCGAATGACACAAAGTTTTCTTCTTGCTCCTTCCCTACGTTGGTAACAAGTGCCAAGCAAGCTGGCAGCCTCTCACAAGATCCGCTTGATTCTATTTTATCGAAGTTTCCTGATATTCAATATGTTTGGACGCAGTGGATCGATTATACCGCAACGGTGCGGGTGCGAATTTTACCTATTGCAGAGTTTTCCCGCGTTGTTCGAAAGCAAAGAAGGATAGGTGTATCGCTTGCTGTATTCTGGATGTTACAGGATGACACTGTCCTGCCAGAAGGGTCTACCACTGGTCAGCTCTATTTAGAACCTGATCTTGCTAGCCTATACCGAAACGTGGGTATGAGGGCTTCGTCCCCAAGTGCAACAATCATGAACTTCTGGCGTTCGGAAGACAACCAGGCAATTGACGGATGTCCGAGAAGCACATTAAAAAATATTGTGAATAAATTATATACAGAGCATGATGTTAAAGTTCTGTGTGGATTCGAGATCGAAGTGGTTTTCTTAAACCCCCAGAAAGATGCCACAGGGAATATAATAGACTACACACCCGCTACGCTAAACCACTCCTGGTCCCAAATGACCTCCGACACCCGGAAAATGATTCCACTACTGGAAGATATCCACCGGACGCTGGCGTCTATGGGAATCAATCTTCAACAATTCCACGCCGAGTCTGCACTCGGTCAATTTGAATTCGTTCTTCCACCAGCAGAGCCTCTCGTCGCTGTGGACACACTCTACGCCGCCCGTCAGGTCGTTACGGCTATTGCCGAGGAATACGGTCTTCGTGCAACCCTTCACCCGCGACCCTTGCCAGGTGGAGCAGGAAGTGCTGCGCACACCCACATATCAATCGAGAAGAGCGAGCGCGAGGATTCATTCCTCTCAGGAATACTAAGTCACTATCCTGCCATCGCAGCTTTCACCCTATCCCAGGATGCAAGTTACGAGCGCGTACGTTCAGGTATCTGGGCTGGCTCGGAATGGGTGACATGGGGCTTTCAGAATCGCGAAGCCCCTGTTAGAAAGATCGGTGATGGGCATTGGGAGTTCAAGTCTGTTGATGGCGTTGCGAATGCATATCTTGCCATAAGTGCTCTCCTTGCGGGTGGTTATATCGGATTGAACACCGATGCGGAGTTGAAAGTCAAAGAGTGCACCGGTATGCTCCTTTGGTTTAATCGTTTTCGTATGTGAATACTAACACATTCTCCTAGTGGATGCATCTACGCTCAGTTCCGCGCAGCGCGCTGAATTAGGCATAACGACGCCGCTTCCTAAATCCCTGCTGGAGAGTCTGTCCGCCCTCGAGCAGGATACGACATTGCAGCGCCTCATGGGGCCAGACCTAGTAAGTTATTATACAAGTGTCAAACGTGCCGAGTCTGAGCGCCTACTTGCTATGTCTGCGTCGGCTCGTCGACTTTGGTTACTTGAGAGATATTGAGTAAATATTACCAAATAAAACTCGTAATGCAGTACACCTCGATTGAGAGCCATCCCATATGCTTATAGTAAAGAAAATTTGGACTAATGTGCCATTTATTGCTCTCTATACCTAGCGAGGGCGAGCTGACAGAATAAAGGGTAGCCTTGTAGGACAGCCTCGCAAGACACTTCGTGGAATAGATTCAGTTAGGATGAATTTTGTTAAATATAAATATTCTATTTGTAAATCACCAGTACTTTTAGAAAGAGTTTCTTAGAAAACCAGCGATCATGCTACTGCCATTCTTGCAAAGCAACCCACTCTGTTTGCCAAGACAAAGCAAATGGACTGCAAAGAGAAAGATGATGGGTAACCAAATATAAAAATACGCCCTTCATATTCAATAGCAATCGGGGGAGTCGTTCGGGGAGTATAGATTAGGTTATTGCCGCCGTTACAAACTTCTGTTGTCAGCCAATCGCTTCTATAACCCGGTTTCATCAGACCCCTGAACACCTCGTGGACAGACAAGTCTACATATTGGCCAAGCTTCCCCCTTGCCATCCGTTAGCTGCTTAAAATGATGCAGATGACTCGTCTAGTCAAATTAAGTAATCGGCTTTAGAAGTTTCATGTTCGAGGGCTTCCTACTAATGAAAACGGCGAGGAACTCTTTTCAGGCGCAATGTGGGTGTCATCAGAGTGAGATTCCACATGGAATTTTCGGCATGAAATCAAACATCAGCCGTTAGTATCCACTCGGCGCCTTTAGTGAGACGCCAAACTTATCAATGGCGGGTCTCTATGTTCTCTATGGATTAATACCGAGTTCCTTAATTTCGTGGCTTTGGCCGCGTCATTTGGGGCGGGGCGAAAACGTCCATCATCACACTTGCCATCAGCAGGATCATTGACTTGCAGAATACAAAAAGCTTCAGGTTTGCCTGATTAACTGAATAGGCCACAGCAGTCATGAATTTAATTATTATTTCTATGGTTTTTTCGTTAATCTCGCAGGCGACGGCAGTGCCTGCGGGAGATAACATTGAGAAGCGCAACCCGACAGGGTCTTTCAAACTTGTCGCATACGGTGTCGCTTCATCTTATATCGATATTTTTTTTGCTGACGGTTGGTTTTTACTATGAAAGTCTCACCCCCGTCTATATGCTAAACCTCTCCTAGGTCTTGCTTATGCCGGTGACTCTTCGCTGTGGAAGGATCAGGGCAATGTTGTTACAGACGTTACATGTAAGAATATACTAAATCCCGGTTTTTGCTGTTTATAATGTCACCAAGTGGAAGGTCCCTTGTTTGGATTAATCTAAATAAAAAAAAACAATAGTCTCAATGAGCGACACCAAGATTGCCACAACTGCTACTACTACCGGCGTCACCCTCGATGCAGAAACACTTCTCTACATCAGACCAACGGCGAACGAAGTCTTACCGGTCGGCTTCACTGGAAATGGCCATGACACGCCTTCTGATGCGCAATCTAGCAACTTTCTCTTTTATGGAGCTTATCTGATGTGGGAGGAGGACAGCGGCACGCTCTCTTCTTCGTTCCGCCTGAAGTCTACAAATGTGTCAGATGTATACCAATTGTACTATGACTACTCGAACCTCTATCCTTCGGGGTATCTGATTCCGGTTATCAAGTCTGTGGATGTGTGATCTTTTAGCTAGTCGGAAATATAATTCGGACTTTTTTGAGAAATTAGCTTGAATATTGTGTGCAATCATGCAAGATCAATTTGAACCTTGGAAACCCCACTATATATTTTGGCGACAGACCACCTGGCCAAGGCCCCAGTCAACCTTCAAGTTGGAACCGATGATGTATACGGTCATCCATGGATCCCGATGATTCTCAAGTTTTAACGCATATTTATCAATTGAGATAGTATTTCCAGTGCATACTAGCTTAAATTTCTTCTGTCGAGTAGCGGCAGGAGTATCTTGTCAGTTTTTATTCAGTGATCTTCCTATTTTGCAGATGGGCTAATTCACAGGTCATGAGAAATTTCACGATACAAGGCCAGGTCTATATTTAGTTCTTGATCAATCCTAGCTGAAGGCAAAACCTTTTCCTACAACATACCAACTTCCAGCCGCAACTATCACGAGGTAGGAAAGACAGAGTAGAAAATTTTGTTTAGCTTTCTGGAGCCGTCCTTCGTCCACAATCATCAATTTGGGGCCAAATTCCGACGCAATGTTGCCCTTTGGAAATTCCGTGTTTGGTGCCGGTAGGTCAAGAAAGCCGCATAGAGGTGCCCTTTTTCCTGTAAGCCCATATACCACGTAAGCGTCTGAGGTGTAGGGGATCTAACCAGCCATCTTCCACAGACCAATCCAGGTAATCCCGGTCATTGGCTTTCAATATCAGTTCTAAATGTCCATAATGATCCTGATACGCTTTCTCGGCATTTTTCTCGAAGTCGCCTTTGAAAAGAAACGTTTGATGTCCGAGGCGAGTCAACCACACGCCCCAAAATAATTCTGCATTAAACCAACTTGCAATCCAATATTGCCAACTTTGCATCATCGGTAATACGGATGCGCGAAAGCTCTTTTTCCAAGCCTGTATATCACGACGCCGGTTCAGAATGATTTTGGCGTCGGGGTATGCTTGCAAAAGTTCAGTCGCAAACCAAACCGTGGGAACATCAGTAGAGGCATCGGTGTCACCGAGAAGGCGATCAAAATAGCGCTCTCGAAGAACCTTCGGGCTGGGTATGCGGTTTTGCAGCTTCAGCAGCAAGAGTTCGCAATAGAGAATGCTATGGTTCGGGTGATGAAGCCACCACTCGAAGCCATGCGCCACTCTGCCAAATCCAATGGTTTCAAGTGCGCTTTTGAGCGACTCTGTTCCACTTCGGGGAAGGCCGAGGCAAATCACTCGTAACGGCCTCGATCGCTTCTGCTGTGGTTCAGGTAATTGATAGATACCTTTAAGGATTGGTAGCATGTTGGGGGTGTCAGTCGTTTTCAATGTAGTGCACTGCAGCGTTGTGAGTATAAAGCAGATGAGCAAAATTTACAGTGATTATTTATTCGCTTCTACGATGAAAAGTCTGGAATAGGTGGTTAGGCTTTCCATTCGAACGTGTGCTATCAGGCATCCAATGCTGATTTATGCGGGGGAAGTGACAGACGTCATCCCGGGAATCATTGATCTCTATCTTCCCATCAAATTCACAACTCTTCCATTTTCTCTCCTTTGTATATAGAATTTTGTGAAAAAGAGCCGAAATATCTCAGACAATACAACACCAGGAAATATGAAAATTCTCGTTGTGGGTGCAGGTCTTGGTGGCCTCGCAGCTGCGTGCTGCTTTGCCAAGGATGGTCACCATGTCCAGGGAAGCAGACCACCTGTTGAAATTTGCTTCCGTTTGATACTAACCATACACAGGTTTTTGAGCAGCGAGATCAATTGTCGCCAAAGGGAAGCGGGTTGATGATCCGCCCTGGTGCGTCTCGCATTCTTCAATCCTGGGGTCTTGGAGACGCCATTGAACACGTCGCGGATACCTGTCTTCCGTTCTCGATCCGAGATCTGAAGACCGATAAGCATAAGATACGAGCTTTACCGGCTTCACTTAGCAAATACCCGGATTGGGGCATTCATCGACCCATTATGCAAGATATTTTATACCAACATGCCATGCAGGCCGGGGCAGAAATTATCTTCAGCAGTGTCGTGGAAGACTTCTCGGATGAACCAGGCACAAGGCCAAGTCTACAACTTCGAGCGGGTCAAACAATAGCTGGCGATCTTATCCTTATTGCTGACGGTATTCGATCACGCTTGCGCTCCAAAGTGTTGTTTGACGTATCTGCGGGCTGTTCGGTGGACCCCAAAATCAGCGAGTCGGTATTCTATGGCGTAAAAGTGTCACGGCAACAACTAGAATCCGATCCTGATGCCGCGTTATTGCTACAGCAAGAGGAACCATGTGTTTGGGTTGACAATGAACGCTTTGTTGTTGGTCGGAAGCCCAGAAAGCTTGAATTCTGGAGCGGATTGTTCGGGCTCAATTATGATGATGGCCAAGGCCAAGCTAGTCTGTGGAATGAAGTATGCTTTAAGCCATTATGCAAGCTATCTGATAGGCTAACCATTACCAAGGACGGCGATACCGCCTTTGTGAGGCAGCATTTTGAGGGGGTCTGCCCATCTCTCTCTGCGGTTCTCAAATTGGCATCCAAGTGTGACAGATGGAAGATTGCCGAAATGCCAAATCTTCCTCGTTGGACGAGCAAGTCTGGCAGGACCATCCTATTAGGAGACTCAGCGCATGCAATGGAGCCCAACGCGGCACAGGTTTGTCTCACGTCAAGACTCTCACAGATTAATTGGAGATATATCCAACCAGAGTCTTGTGCTAATTTTCTCTCAACAGGGATTATCCCAGATCATTGAGGATATAGGAGTATTGCAGAATTTACTTTTGTCATGCCCTTTTTTGGATATCCCAGTGATTAGTAGATTCTGGGAAGATATCCGAAAACCTCGAGTTGAACGCATCAAGTCCTACGCTGCTTGGAACACGCAAATGTTCCTTGGGAAGAAAGATCGTGTTGCCCCGCATTCGAAATATACTGATACCGACTGGAAGTCTATTAAAAATATCGAACCTAATTCTGCTGCAGATTTTAATAGCCCTGCATTTTTCAAGTGGGCTCACGACTATGATGCCGTTGAACAAGTAAGTCTGTCACTGAGCTCGAGTGTATTCCCACCTGAAGAAAAGAGTGGAGAATCAATAAATACGATGCGAATTGCTAACAAGTAACCAGACCCAAAAATACTTGGAGAAAGCCAACAAAGCAAGATCGAGATTGTAATGACTATCTGATGAGGGCCCAGATAGGAAAGCCTCACTCGGCGGACAAAACCGGTGTATTTAGTCGCATATATAACCTCCTCATCACTCATTGCTAGTCAGTAAACATCTATGACCACAGGGTGTGGAGAACAGGGCTGCCCGTCCATTAAGCTCTACTTAAGCCACACTCTAAAAACAAACCAATCCCTCGGCAGCCTTGCTTGCTTGCCACGAACGAACGCTTCATTATCTTGGCGCTTGTGGATGATGGGGCTAGATAGCGGATGTTCGCGTAAGTCCGAGGTGTCCCCAAAGGATGATCTCGAAATGCCCCCAAGGGATTCTCGTAAGGATGCGAGAGAAAACCACTGATAACATGATCTGCAGTTCCTTACCGAAAGAAGTATCGTTGAAGCATTGGCCGGGGTTTCGAAGTCACCAGTTGGCTAATGGCCCCCATCCCACATAGCCCGCACTAGTTCACCTTTGGTAATTAAGATGCTTGAACAGTCCACTATGAGATCTCGGGAGAGCTGCAAGCAACGGAATTTCCTGGTGAATGTTTATGCTCCACTGCCCGTGCGGTAGTGACACATCAATACTGTTTCCTATGAAATTGAAGGTAGCCAAAAAAAAAAAAAAAAAAAAAAAAAAAAAAAAAAAAAAAAAAAAAAAATTGGTGAGTCGCGTTGCAAAAGTGGGAACGCCCTCAATACATAGAACACATGCGGGTGGAAATACAGAGTCCTATAATATACTTTTCATTACCCCTCCATTGCAAAGGCATATAAATGATATTTTGAATGACGACATTACGTGTGATATGCTTGGTCTAGAAGGGATTCAGTGCCCGGGAAGGAGATGTGAAAGTCCCTGGGGATCGAACGTGAAAAATAGCACCTGTCCCGAATCACAACCCAGATATATTGATGACCCTGACACCGCAGAAGCATTGGGCCGGTAGTCTGGTGGTAACCATAGCAAATTGACTGAATTCCAAGTGATCCACGTATTATCAGAACTTATACCATATCCTTGAAATCGTGGTACTTCGTGATAGACTTTGGTCGCTCCTGTCGCTGACAACAAAGATAATTGAACAGTCCCAACATCAGTTTCAAGATATGAATTAGTGATGTCGAATGATTTGAGAGAGACGACTCTTCCAAATTCAAGTGTCTGTAGGCATTGCCCGTTGCTGACGTCCCAAACTCTGACAGTATAATCATTGGAAGCAGAAGCAAGGAGCTTGGAATCATGGGAGAAGATGACCGATTGAACCGAGCCGTCGTGGCTATCGAATATCTGTAGGCATTTCTCGTTGCTGGCTTCCCAGACCTTAATAGTGCCAGCGTATGAAGCTGAGGCAAGAAGCTTAGAATCATGGGAGAAGGTGACAGACTTGACCCAGCTGTTGTCTACCTTGAGCGTCTGTACGCATTGCCCATGACTAGTATCCCAGACCTTGACAGTTCTATCTTTGGAGGCTGATGCGAGGCGGTTGGAATCATGAGAGAAGATGACAGACATAACAGCGTAACTATGGCCCTTAAGAGTCTGTAGGCATTGCCCGTTGCTGGCATCCCAGACCTTGATAGTGGTATCGTACGACGTTGATGCGAGTAGCTTGGAATCATGGGAGAAGGCGACAGACATGACCGGATCGCTATGGCCCTCGAGAGTTTGTAGGCATTGCCCACTGCTAGCATCCCAGAGCTTAACAGTAACATCTCTTGAAGATGAGGCAAGGATCTTGGAATCATGAGAGAACGTGACTGACGTGACTCTATCGCTATGGCCCTTCAGTACCTGTAGGCATTTTCCGTTGCTAGTATCCCAGATCATGATGGTCCTGTCGTCTGAGGCTGAGGTAAGGAGTCTGGAGTCATGGGAGAAGGTAACTGAGTTGACCCAGCCACTATGGTCCTGGAGTGTTTATAAGCACTTCCCGTTGCCAGCATCCCAGACCTTGACAGTACCATCATCTGAAGCTGAGGCGAGAAGCATAGAATCATGGGAGAAGATGACAGACATGACCGGCTCGCTATGGCCCTTGAGTGTCTGTAGGCATTCCCCGCTGCCCGTATTCCAGACTTTGATAGTGCTGTCACTTGAAGCTGAGGCAAGGACTTCGAAATCAGGGAGAAGCTGACTGAGTTGACCCAGCTACCATGGCCTTTGAGCGTCTGTAGGCATTGCCCGTTGCTGGCATCCCGGACCTTGATAGTACCATCCATTGAAGCTGAGGAGAGAAGCTTGGAGTCACGGCAGAAGGCGACAGACATGACCGGCTCGCTATGGCCCTCGAGAGTTTGTAGGCATGCACCCCAAGTCTCTCTTATAGTTGGTTTTCTAGTTATCCAATTTGGCTCCTGTGTTTCGAATTGACCTCTTGTTATACTGTCTACTGGGCTAAAGATCAGCCCTGAAACGTATACTTGAAGCGGTTGATTCTCAATCACTGATTTATAGTATAGCACAAACCGGCATGCATCTTGAACTCTATCCAGTAGCTGTGAGTGCTCCGTTATTGTCTATAAAATTAAGTTAGAATAGCTTCGCAATTGTGCTTGTGGATACAAACCTTCAGCAGCAAAACTTCAAGCTTCAGCATCGAATCTACTCCATGTGACAAGCTTCTTAGTAGACTAAGAGCCTCAATCCAATACAGGTAGTCCCGGCGCAAGAACGTATCCACTGAACCACTATCCTGGAGGTCCTCCTCCGTGTCCTTGCTTGGAGAGCACTCGTTTAGGTGATCAACCCAGTAGACACATGCGTACTGTGCAGCAGCTAGCGGGTCCGGATCCGGCTTGTTGACTTCTTCGATCGGATACCCCGGGGCAACTAGACTGTAAACATCGCGGCGCAGTGTCCTAGCAATGGCTTGCATTGAATTGGAGAAAACGGTGTAGTGTACTTTTTTTACTCCATCAGGGAAGATCACGTCAGATACTTCTCGCAAGAGAAAGTCCTGAGCTGACTGATGAACTAAAGAGACGGTGTGCTCTCGGAGTGCCAGGAACGAGCCACAGAGCCTTATAATCTCTGACAGTGTCTCATGATCGTCAGCAAGGTCTTCGGGTAAGTCGATACAAGACGTTATTTCATCCAACGTGATGGGGCGGTATACGGTTACGGTAACCCCGAGAAGACGCTTGCAGAGCTCAGCATCATCCGATTCGCTGATTTGTTCCCACATTCGTTTATAAAGCTGATCAAGGCCCGGAGGGTAATGTTTTAACTTCTTCAGGACGTGTCTCTTCGGAACATTAGTGAGCTCCTTGCAAATCAAGGCCACCCAGAGGAAAGTGCCATTTGCCTTTGACACCAAGTGGTGCTGAACAGCATCCCGCACTTCCCGGCTGTACTTATTCTTTTTCGCTAGCACATTTACCTTGTATTGAATAAATGAGTCAATAGCAGTCGACTGGGTGTGCTCGTTTAAATCAAGACAGAGCTCTATTTGCGCTGTGCCATAAAGACCTTTCTCAATGCTCGGCCAGTTGCGGCTAGAGACGACCCATTTAACGTGCGATAATTTGATGATTTCTGGACAAGAAGATGAAGAAGTCGGCTCAAGTCTGCGGTGCACTCATCAAGCGCATCAATGATCAGGTAAGTAGTTTGCAAATGCGGGTCCTCAAGAATATTGATGAAGACTAAGTAATGCGAACCACGCATTCTCTCCTTCAAAGGTGCTGTCCCCGACATATGTTATGAGTGTGGGTTGTTGTTGCACAAGCATATATATAAGGCCCCGCAAGACTGCTGCAGCATTATTGAGGCGACTGTTGGTAGCTTGGCAAAAAAAGAACGAGATGTTTATGCCATGCATAGCCATCTTAGATAGCTCATCAATGATTCCGCAGAGTAACATTGTTTTTCCCTTGCCGGGAGCACCCTTGACCCAAAGAAGCTGGCTGCAATTCGCGTCCATCCATTTCCGGAATTGAACGTAGTCGAGCACCCAGCAGTATGATTCTCTGAGAAGGCCTCCCTTGTCCTCTTCGATTCGGGCTTTGTCAAGTCTAGGATCGGTGGCTTGGAGAGTGTCTCGGCAGCGTCGGTTCTCGGCATTAGACAGTCGCTGCGCAATCCTCTCTAGTATGTTAATTTGACTTCGAGAAATGTCAACAAGCTCCTGGATATTATCCAGGATATCACTTAGGGCAGTGCGCGACCCTTCTGCCTCTCTGGCCAGCTTTTTCAACTGCTGCACTCCCGTACCGGATAAAGCCTTCTCAAACTTCTTCTCGAGCCTTGCCTCTTCGTCTTTGAGCTGATCCAATTTATCCTTCCAGCTGTCGTAGTTTATGGCATCCCTGAAGTAGTTTTTGGTGCGGGTGCGATAGAATCTGATGACACTTTGCAGCTGGAAGTCAATGATGAGTTTATACAAAGCTATAACACGCTCCGCCAGGTCAGCTTTTACGCTGGGCCTCATGTCCTCTAGTAACAGTAGTGACTCCATCTCCACGTAGTAGCGGGTTTGGGACGTGACATATGTAAATCCCTCCCGGCTAGCAGCATTCATAGCAGCCGGGTTCCTCAGGAGGGGAAGGATAAGTCAGATGCCAGCCATCACAGCTGGTACATACGGCACATCTTTCATTGCATCCTTAACGTAGATTTGGGCCCAATCCACGGCCTCAGCAATCTTGCCCACTCCGTCTTGTAGACCAATCTCGTGTCCCAGGATGGTCACCTTGACCTTTTTGTCTTCCATATGCTGTAGACCGAGTTCAGCTATCTGTTTCAGTTTTTCTTGACGCGCAGATGCATCATCCTGAGGGATCTGGTTTATGACACCAACAGTGTCGTCATTCCGATTTGGGGTCAACAGGGGGTCCGCCTCGGCTATAAGTGTGTCGTTAGCACTGCTGCTCAATAGGTACATCGCAATCAAAGCTACCTTTGATGAGCACTCGGGATAGAAGATCTTCATATTTGGAAAGCAGCCCAGGCTTTTCTTGTTTCAGAGAATCATATGCTTTGTCCCAGAGAGAAGCAGGGGTGGATGCAGTGTCTCGGAAATCTATTGATTGTTTACGAGTTGCATTTTGGATGGCAATAATCTCCCTTCCGGTCACTCTTGCATCCTTGGACTTTGTACCGTTCGTCCCTGACTGACACATCTCATCGGGGGGGTTTGGTGTCAAATCGGAAGGATCTTTGGCAGCCATATTAGTGATTGAAGACAGCAGGAGCCGAGAATATACCGCCATCAGAGTAGAAGACATGGATTTAGGACATAGACAGTAGAAGATATTGTTTTTTTCTCATACCCACTGGCTCTGCAAACACATCGACAAGGTTGTGTTTGTCAAGATTATTCCGGTCCTTCACCTTCACCATATTACCCCTGAAGACTCTTTTCAACAATCGCTTGACGGGTCGTTCATCGCTCATCGCTTCTATAACCGCTCCTCTGACGGAGCAGAGTTCTTTTGTAATTGGCGGAGATAGTTGCGGGGCGGGCTCCAATGTGTTCAATGTGCTCGGTTAAAACAAAGCTCTTACTATCGAGTCGCCCTGCAACATGAAACCAGATGGACACTCTAGGAAGCCACTTTGCCCTTTACAAGAAACAAGTGAGAAATGGAGGGGTTGTCAGGTCACAGATAGAAGCCTCGTTTGCTCTGTTTGCATGGGACCTTCTAGTCAGGGATGTCAAAAGGAAAATGCAAAATTCCAAAATTTCTGAAAATTGGTTGCCTTAAATGAAATTTGAAATGGCCGTGAGATCTTGACATGAGCTTGTCTAAAAAAAAAGGAAAACAACTACTACTGCATCTTTTAGTTATTCAGCCGCCCAAACTTTTCAAACGCGAAGGGCACAACATTGACATTAAGTTAACCTAGGAATTCAAGAACTAAGTTCTGGTAAATAAGATGCCTAAAATGGCGTCACGTGTAGCCGTTTCCGGCGCCCAATTTACCGCTACCTAGTGTTGTGGTGTATTATCACAAACTTCAGAAGTAGCCTTAGTTAGGTAGTCAGGTAGCTAATCTTAAGGTAATATATTCTCATTATAGCTATTATTTAAGACTAGGTAATTATGTTACGTATTCTGACGCCATAAGCGAGATAAAGCTATAATAGCAGCAGTAATAAGAAAGAAGAGAAAAACATCACAACGACAACGCATACGAGGTTAATTGCCTCAATAATTACCTCAGCCATATCGTACAAGCGCGAAGATAGTGTTTGCAAGGTGTTGTTAACTACGTTAGGGTATATACATGAAAATATCGTGATATCGACACCAACTGATTTACGGATGCCAGAGAACTATCTACCTTCTGGGGGTTTACTGGAGGAGGACAATGCCATCGGTCCACCTTGTGACATCTGGGCACTTGGATGTATGCTGTTCGAAATGAGGCAACAGACACCGCTTTTTTACATGATTCATGATGTTGATGACATGATAGCAGAGATGGTTCGTCTACTTGGTTAACCACCGCAAGCATAGTGGGACAAATGGGAGGCTCGCAGGGGCCTTTTGACGACGCATGGAAATATCTACAAGCCGGATATGGTACGGATGAATGGTCAGTTGAGGTGGCTTTGAACAAGCCTGTTGAGGTCATGCAAGAAGAGGTCAAGCAACTGGTTATATCTACGGAAGAGCAAGGCTTAATTACGGACCTCCTGTACAAGATCTTTCGTTATGATCCAAAAAAGTGGATAAGTTTGGAAGATTTATTGGCTCATGAGTGGTTCGAGATGAAACGAGTGGGCTTCTTGAGGGCTACTAGTCTCACCCTGTCTATAGCGCACTTGCCCAGCCCACCGTCGGTTATACAACGTTAAAGCGGCACTCATCCTAGGTGCTCAAGATTGCCATATAATTTCTTAATTATAGTTCACCAGTACATACGACCATAGGGTGTGGAGAACAGGGCTTCCCGTCCGCTCAGCCGTACTTAAGCCACACGCCGGCAGGTTAGTAGTATGGTGGGTGACCACATGCGAATCCCTGCTGTTGTATGTTTTTATTTTTTGCTTTTTATTTATGGATTAGTCGAGCGATTTCTATTTTGCATATCTATAACTAAAAAGAGCTAACACGAGCAAAACACGCCATTGATATGAAAGTACTCTTCACAAATGCATTCTACTAATGGACTCGGGTCAATAAACGTGATAAAGCTGTAGGGCAGATATGTCCAAGTAAATACAAACCTGAACTCTCTTAGAAGACCCCTAGGAGCCCGCTTGCAACAGTACTTCTAGTACAAAGGCGTATGCCAGGGGATCATACCTGGAACAAGAAATAAATATTCCTACAAAATGTTCCAGCCGCGCCTGTCTCCTTCCAGATACAATCCTCGGGGTCACAACGAGGCATTTCAAGGTATATAACTACTACTATGCAGAGATCACCTGCGGAGTTATGCATTCGAACGGAAATAAAAAACGTACATATTACTTCTCTCAATCTTGGGAGCATCTCGCATGGTGGTGCCCAATATGAAATAGTTTCGAAAAACTACTTCAAGCGCGTCACTTTTGGATGATCTTTTTCGAGGTTGAATTTTAGGCCTATGATCATGATGTCAAACCCCGATCACTGCATTCACCACAATAGATCCTTATTAATACCCGAGTCCTACTACATAGTACAAGTGATATTCCACGTGTTCTGAATGGAAACTCATGCAGATCTTAGACCTGCCTCGACCACGAATTTGAGACCTTCAATAAGCTTTTATTAGTGGGTTTCTGGGAAATGATGTACCGTGCACCACGTGGCTTTTGAATGACATTCCAAAATCATAGCTTACATTAGTGTAGTGATCGCTCGGCCATTCAGATCAACTCCAGATTGCCCCACTCACAAGATATTCATAAATAGTATACTCAGGCTGCTGGTAAGTTCTCTGCACTGCCAGTGACAAAGAGATACTACTAGTAGTACGAAGCATCTCCGAAAAGGGCGACTAAACCATGAATTCACGGGGTATAGCAAATATTGGAATTTAAAAGGCGTAAGTCTATAGATATTTTATCGTATGAACATAAATGATCGTCACCATGCTTCCCGGATACTTTGTGCCCCTCCACTAGCTCGACTAAGAGACTCGTGCGAAATGTCAATCTGATTCGACACCACAATTCCACTCGAAGGCGTCTCATCAGCAGTTCCAGGCCGAGCAGGAGCAACATGGCTCTTTAGATTATGCATCTTCAACTCATCCTGCATCATCCGTTCTTCACTCTCAGTAAACGTCATCCCAATCGTAATGGGATCCACGGCTGCGTTTCCCCCGCCCTTGCGGCTACTACCGTACGCACCTCGACCGCTGATTGTGCGGAACCCACTGGGGCCGGAGGGTGATTTATAATGTGTTCTTTGAGATGATCCAAACTTGCTGCCGAATACCTTTGTGAGCCATGTGCGGAATAAGTGGAAGACCATTGGAAGGTTGGTTGTTATGACTGCGACAAAGGTTTCGCGGGTGCCCCATTCGTCGGCGATGGCAGCGCCGTTATTTGGATTCTAAGGAAATAGAAGTAGTGTTAGTCCGGTATCTTGTAAAGCTATATGGTTTGTTTCGAATTGAGAATCACTCACAACTAGCAAGAAGACACTTTTGAGTGTTGCGCAGACGAGAATAAATATACCGGCGCTCAGGACAATGGTGGTTGCAATTTTCTTGATGGGCTTTAAGGAGGACTTCCAGAGCATCGGAATTGGAATGAAAATTAGGTATGGATCTGTAATGAGGTTGGCGGCGAAGGTAACGGCGATTACTGGCTTAGCAATCGCTGGCTGGCATACATCTGGAGAAGAAAATTGGTGTAAGTATGATGGCACGGCTGATGAAATGTGAGGTGGATGGGAAGAGTAAACTGACTGCCGGGATCAGGGTTGATCTGCCAGTTCTTGTAAAATGGTCTACACGACGCAAGAATTGTGACTATACTGGCTATAAAGCTCGTCGCGACTAGAGCAAAGCCGACGTGAATTGGAATTTGGTAACGACGACCTAGGCCTTGCTGTAGTAATGTTTAGCTATGCGTTGGGGGAATTTGGTGCATTTGATGCTTGGTTAAAACCCGCAGGATACTAGTACATACCATAAGGCGAAGATAGAATGCCAGCATTGATAACTTCAGAGAGTTGATTAATGCTACATAAGTGCTCCAGCCTGCGATTTGGATCTTCGAACCAATTACTCTAGCCAAACTGTCAGTAACTGGGCTTCATTGTGTGATCATTATCTTTCTGTTGCGGGATATACCTGTGGTGATATTCTAAGCTGTTGGGGGATAACGCAATCCGCTGCGCTGCCGTCATGCTGTTATTCGCGAGGCCGTTGGCTACATTGCCAACAGTATATGCGAGACTCGTCTGTGCCGTATAGAATATCTGCATCGTATCAGTGGGTGCACACGCATGGCGTTACGATTATATGTCAGTTTCACGCACGATTCCAACCCAGATCAAATAGTCATCCAGCCGCAAATTTTTCAGCCCTACAGCTCCAATACGGGCATATGTTCTGAGGATCGTAAAAGCGACACCAATTGCGTATAAAGTCCATAACTCAACGTTTGACTTGTAGGCAGCGTCGGCTTTCGCATCCCGCGCCTCTAAGCCGAAGATCATGATTTTTGTGGTGGGATTGGCGGGGTCAGATCAGCGATGGAGGGTGCACTAGTAAGTGAAATGAAAAGACATTTAGGAATATTATAAGAAAATACAATGCTTGTCTCCCCTCTCCCTTGTAGGAGTTAACCGTATCTTCGGGATTACCGAGAGTTGGAAGATCTTGTTTTTAGGAAAGAGATGGCAGACATGTGCAAAAACGCACTAGGTGAAACGGCTCCATGGAGAGTGACAGATTTCTCTCATAAAATTAGGGCCACTGAGATGTCTACCAAAAAGATAGAAAACTTAATTGCTGGTTTGATTGAAGATAACGCCACCATTTTCAGCTAATCCAAAGGAACCCACCGGAGAGGCCAATCCAAGATCTCACAGAGCCAGAAGTCCTTGGTGGGGACCAGTTGTGTCCTGGTTCGTGGACAAGAAAGCTTTTTACGTACCCGTCCCACACTTACTAGATCACGTAGCATTTACTAATAAAGTATAACTACCATTTCGAACCAGTTCTCTGTCCTGTTTTAGTCCGAGGTGGAGCCGACTCCCGGTTAGTTGTTCATTAGTATCACTGCCTATGCTCCACTGAAGATTAGAAATCGGTTTGGAAGGTGTATGCAATCAAAGTAAATTATATTGTTTAATTTCGATATCATGAGAGCGAGGAGGTGGAACCAATATGGACATCACAGTTCTAACCGAGGTTGTACCATCCATTGCCTTTTCCAGAGTCTCCACTGGGCAATCTTGATAGATTAACAAAGTGGATCGTCTGAAACCCGTGTAAACCACAAAAACCATCAACGTGCCTAAATGGTGAAATGCCTCTGGAAGAGGGGCCGAGGCTCCGACGGTCGCCGAATCGCCCCACAATTTTGGGGTCCGAAAATTAGATCCGGCATCCCAGGTTTTTTTTTTCGTTCGGGCCACACTCTGTACCCCACCGAGCAACGAAGAATGCTAGAATTGTGCCAATGGGTCATAGCGGGCATGCCTTAGATCCGAGAGTGGCATGGCGTGCATAGGGGCTTATTCTGACTCGCTGGAGGCCTGCGCACAATAAGATTTGTATTAATCCTTCCTTGTCCCTGCATGTTAACTTCTGGGAACTTGATCATCTCTCGGGTTTGAATCATGTTGTCCCTCAGATCGCTCACTGCCATTGCGGCTTGGGCTTCCCTTACGGTGGCAAGCTCTGTGCAAGGAACTTGCCCCAGTAGCGATATTGACCTGAAGGCCTTGGGGGAAAGCCTTTCTAGCACTGCCAAGGTATATTGTCCTGGTACCAGTGGCTTCACAAACGTCACCACCCGCTGGTCTGTCCTTGAAGAACCCAAAGTCAATGTAGTCGTCGTCCCTGGGACAGAGAATGACGTCGCTGAGACTGTAAGGCTTACCATTCTTCCCCTGCGTAGATAATCGTCCAAGGAATTTGGTATGTTAACCGTGACTGTCATTTTCATTTAGGTCAAATATGCCAACAAGAAGAACCTCCCCTTCCTTACCTACAACGGTGTCCACGGAGCCCTTGTCTCTCTAGGCAAGATAGACCACGGAGTCGGCATCTCTCTTAGCCAGTTGCGCAGCGTCGAGATTGCCGAAGATGGACAAACAGCTACCTTTGGTGGTGGTGTCATGTCCAAGCAGGTCACTGATGACTTGTGGGAAGCTGGAAAGCAGACTGTCACCGGAACTTGCGAGTGTGTCAGTTTGCTAGGGCCTGCGCTTGGTGGTGGACATGGCTGGCTTCAGGGATACCACGGTCTTGTTGCCGATCAGTTTGTGTCGATGAATGTTGTGCTTGCTGACGGTACTTTGACAACTATCAACTCCGACTCTGACTTGTGGTGGGCTATGAAGGGTGCGGGCCATAATTTTGGCATTGTTACGTCACTCACCAGCAAGATCTACGACATCCAGCACAGCGACTGGGCCATTGAGACCATTACATTCAGTGGCGACAAGGTCGAGGCCATTTATCAAGCAGCCAATGACCACCTCCTCAAAAACGGTACCCAGCCTGCCAGTGTTATCAACTGGTCCTACTGGATGAACGATGCCGAGTCGGATCCCAACAACCCCGTCATCGTCTTCTATATCATTCAAGAAGGAGTTAAGGCCGTCGAGTCAATTTACACCAAGCCCTTCCATGACATCGGAGCCATTTCCATCAAGCCTCAATCAGGTACCTACAAGGACCTCGCCGGCTGGACCAGCATCGCTGTCGACTCCCCTCCTTGCCAGAACCTTGGCTACGCCAACCCTCGCTTCCCTATCTACTTGCAGCAATATAATGTCCCCGCCCAGAAGAAAGCCTGGGATATTTACGCCCCCGCCGTCCGCGGCTCTTCTGCTTTCAACAACTCTATCTTCATGTTCGAGGGCTACTCCGCTGGAGGAGTACACGCCATCCCCGCTGATTCCGCCGCATTTGCCTTCCGCTCTGAAAACCTGCTTGCCGCCCCAATGATCAACTACGCACCTGCCGGTGAAGCTCTTGAGCGCAAGGCCGCTAGTCTTGGCAACCAGCTTCGAAACGTTCTTTCTAAAGCGACCGGGGAGAATGACTTCCGCGCTTACGTCAACTATGCCTACGGCACAGAGACATCTGAGCAGCTCTACGGTAGCGAGCAGTGGCGCCAACAGCGTCTGCGTGATCTCAAGCAGAAGTATGATCCCCAGGGCAAGTTCAGCTTCTATGCCCCTATCGAGTAAGGTATAAGGGAGTAGGCCTCGAAGTGATACACATTTATATTTGGGCACTTGAGCTGTTCTGAGATTTCATCCATGGATTGCTTCACAATTTTTCTTCGAGTCAATACACGCAAGGGGCCAGATACTCTACCATGCTAGCCCTACTATGAGTATATAGCAATAATAGCAAATGTATTTATAACTACAGACATCTACTACCTATGCATTACATGTGGCTATATCCATCATGGATTCCAAGGCCTGAATTCAAAACTATAGATCTTGCGACGCCTGGAATATAGCATACAACTTCAAGTTCGGGTTCGGGTGCTATGACTGGCTTGAAGACATGCTCCGAAATGAAATTTCCTAGGTAGCTATAGCGGTAAATTGAATCCTCTTGAATTTAGGGAATAATGACTTCTATTACTAGTATATACTTCAGAATTTCCTTGAATCTATGTATGGATGCAGGTCAGAATGCGGCAGCAGGGCCAACCACGCGCACTAATATACTAACCACACTTCTCTCTCTTTATCTCCCACGCCATTTCCCAACACCAAACATCCTGCTAGTATTTTCTGAGGTTCGTGTGGGCAAGTTCAATAGAAAGCCCTAGCATCTACTGTCTCACAAACTGTGCCTTGTGAGATTTGAACAGAGTGCTCGTATTCAACACCTCGTCGGTGCTAGACTTAATGAAATTAACCTTTTCTTGTGGTGATTTTCGCTGTAGAGGAATGTATCTTATAATTGGGTCCATATACTGCCAATCGCTGTTGGGACGGTGTGTTTAAGTCATCTGGAATGGTTGGGTAATGCAAATAACTTGGCAGGTTATTGAGGGCGTCGTAAATACTGGCCAAAGTGCCCACTGCCAGGACAGGCAAAACCTCGATCAAGAAGAGAGGGCGAGCTATGTTAGAGAGCTGACTATTGAGCTAGCGACTGAAATGTTTACCACTTTAATAGTAAAGGCAGAGCCAAGTCGACCGGTCTCTCCTTGCATATGTGCTTCTCATCGATGTAGGCAAACGAGTCAACGCCCAAAAAGACAAGCCAGACATAGTATAGGTCGGAGCGGCCAATCAATTTCGACTAATTAATGATGCCATGCTGAGCCTCGCCTGATAATTTGGTCTAACCCTTCTTTCGGTATTACATCCTGCAAAATGACGTCGAAACAGTTCCTCGGTATTTGGGGGCCTTGTCAGTATGTACAGTAGAGAAGCTATGTACACGGCCCCATCATCTACCCGCTCTGGCCGTACCCCAGTTCCAATTAACCAATAATATATCATTTTCGCTCTCATGAGGATCCATTCCAATTGCTTGTTCGAGGTAATTGTGCGAAGAGCTGGGCTTGTGAGAGTTTAATGGTACATAGAGTTCAAGGGTCTATATGCTTGATTTCTTGTTAATAGACCGTCCTTTATAGGTCATCCTGAAGCGGGGTCTTTGATTATCTACCGGGATATTGCAAATATGGTTATATTTAGAACCCTGTGCCGAAGTATCAATTTCATGAATGCAATGAGCTCATTCAAGTTCTACAAGGCGGAGCCTTGCTGGGTCTGGTATCACAGATTTCTCCCTTTACTGGAAGTTTAGTTGGGGGCTGAGCTTAACCCTCCAAGATATATTGTTCCTAGAACACAGAGAGACGTTTCTATTAGAAGTCGGAAAGTTACGAAACAATGTAGTCTTTGCATGATCGAACTTTGAAACCTTTATCCGACGGGAGGAAAAACCCAGATGGAACGAATGACCAAGGTGGAAATACTCCGTGGGGAAGTCATTAGGGATTAGCAAATTGTAGAACTTGAAACTCAGAATTTAAGAATTGAACTTGAGCATTTTTAATGAGGAATAGCTTGAGTAAATTAGAGATTTCGGATAATTACAAAATCGACCTCTGCATGTGCAATGACGTCTGCAACGACTGGAATGATCCCACCAGCAACGGCTTGATGATCGTTGCGAAATTTCCCACCTGTATAAACGCTCCAACTGCCAGCTTCAATGTTTCTGATCTCAAATGCAATCTTGGTGTTGTGACCAGCCCATTCACGAAGTGTCACAATCATAGCATTTTGGCTCCCATCCCAGACACCTCTGAGACAATCAAAGCCTTGAGACAAATCCAGACCACTTACATAGGGGCGCCCAGACAGTTTCTCATTTGTCCAAGGTTCGTCATACATCTTCTTCTGGCCATCCTTGACATTCAACCGGGAATAGCCAATAGCAGAATTACCTGTGAAGGGGTCCATATGGGTCCATCGACCTTTAGAATCAGTCGCCTGATCGTTGCGCGGATAATACAGTCCACCTTTCTCCCAAGTAGGATGCAAATTCTTGTCGGCGTAATCGAGTAATCCCTCCAGTTCAGTCTCTTTTCCTAGCTCGGAGAGCCATTGGACGACATATCCAAAAGTTGGCTCCTTATATGGAAACTGGATGGTCGACTTGTTTGCCAAGTAATATTCGCGAGCGCTTTCGAGAACTTGAGAGCTTTCTTTTCCGTCTCCCGTAGCCAGAATTCCTTTATAGGCACCAGCAATCATAGGGTGATTGAGTTCGACATTTCCATTGATTTGGGTTATGAACCCTAAAGCATGATTATCGAACCCGGCATGGACAAACTCGGAGTTCCATGTATTCATAAAGGCCGCAGCCCTGTTCAATGTTAATTATTTGTTATATATCTCGACACTGCTGATTAAGATAGGGGATTAGAGATACCATGCCGTGAATCCCACACTCCTAGGGGCTTGAGTTCGATCTTGTTTCAGAACAAGCCAATCTTGATATAAAGCATCGCGGGAGACCATGCCCTTTTTTTCAAGTGCGACTTTGTATTTTTCGAGAACCGAATCTGCAACTTGAGTCCCGTCGCGCACGTCGTTAAGATGCATGGCAATGATCTATCAGAATTAGCGTAGCTTGCAACTCACAAAAGACAAGTTATCGTTACCGGGAACTGATTACACGCGACAAATACCAAATTGGGCTCACAGCAGACACCCACCCATCCATTCCGCATCATTTCAGCAATAATGGCTTTTTGTAAGCTCCGATTGTCGTACACGAATGTTTCAGGTCTCATTCCCCAAAACATGGGGCTCCAAAGGAACGTTAGGCTACCCGGCTTTTCGAACTCATCATCGTCGAATAGCATGGCATAGAGGCTGGTCATCAACAACAAATGTCCACTGTACATGATATTTTCGGTCACGATAGGGTCTGCCCATGGCTTGCGGAGCTCCTTAATATCCGGATCTACCCTGATGCCAGACTGAGAGGTCAAGTACCAATAGCCCCACACCTCGCGGCGTAGCATCTTCTGGATAAGACGGCGAATCAAGGGCTTGAATAGTCCACGCATAGCTGGTAATCGATGAAAGTGTGCGAGCCCAGAAGCGTATGCCATTGTAGCTAGCTGATATCTGTATGCATCGAGAAACTCTTGTGCAGGTTCCTGTGAGCCCATGTGGGGCCAATCCCCGTCTGGTGCATTGCAGAGGTTGTAAAAATGGCGGAGATGGCCAGCTTGTTCTAGTGATAATTTCGGGTACTGGGAAATTTCGATTGGGAATTCATGGCTCTTTGTCGAAATGGGGATAGATGAAGGCATCTCGCGATTAAATATTGAAGTTATTTGATAAAAAATCTTCTGGGTGCAAGCCGTTTTTATAATCTGACATGCCCAGATTTCTTGAGTAAAGGAATCATCCGTGTGTGGTAACTACCCTGAATCCAATTGGAGTAACTGTTGCACATCAGGCCCACCACATATAGGAGGAGTGGGGGGCCTGTTCTCATCGGCTTTCATCTCACCAACCAAAGTACTCCGTACTGTTTCTAACTCAAGCTCTGATCGCAATTCAGGCTGTCACTCGTGGTAATCCGGCCCCAACAGAGACGTACTTAAAGTAGGATTTGGTGCCATCTCGCGCTCGTTCCCCACAATAATAAGAGCTAGGCAGCACAGCTGCATGTATCATCTCCTGTCTTAGCTAGCTTCATCATTTATCATCATTCTATCTGTCCCCTACACTATGTAGAGAGCTACATCAGAATTATTTTATAAGTTTTGCGTCACTGGCAACTCACATACATTGACGGAGTCCTTGTGGTGGAAGTCAACGTCCATTCATATAATCCTAGCAACTTCATGGCCGATTAACACTTATTAGAATATGTCTACATAACTTACTAGCATCAGTTGAGATTTTCCACTTTTCTTTCATACTGTTTCCCCAGGTCGCACCGCATGACAGTCCGTTAAGCCCAAACACATAAATGACCTAATAAGAATATATTTATTGTCTAATATTCTACTAATCATATTACTAGATGATTAATTTATATATAGCTTTCACTGTTCACGCCCGACTCACCTGACTCTTACCCGACCCTCACACTGAATACAGTATACTCACCTATTTCTTTCCTGGGCGATACCTAGATTCTAGAAAACTTTCACTATGGAGTATTAGTGACTAGTTATATATATAGTATATATACAGATTAAAGATATATAGATTTTTTTACTATAGCTTAGAGTTCTACTAGTATCCGAGTCTACTAGGTATAGTATTCATAATAACAAGAGATACTGATATCTTATGTTCTAATAATATATAATAAGGTAGAGAATAACTAAGTCATCGTAAGATTATCTTACAAAGAACATCATGATAATAAAGAGTTTCTTATTTTTATTATAGATAGACAGTATAGGTACCATTTCTTATCAGATATACTAGTAGATGAAATTCAGTGTTAAGACTCAGAGAGCAAGAAAAGATTAAGATAGACCTACAGACATGCACAACAGACATCGCGACAGACATCGGATAATACTGCTGCACCCGACCGCCTACCTAGGTAGCGGAGAACCTAACTAAACTAGGTCCCATTCTCGAAAAAATCTAGATCTAATGTTGGTTTCTGACTCCTCCATAGTTATTTCTCACTAAGAAGAGTAGATATGTATTAACTAAAGATTGTAGCTTGTTTTATTCATAGTTGAAGCTCACCGCTAGTTATTCCGATCTTGCTTCAATGGAAGCCATTACGACACTAGGCCTGATTAAGGTTAAAGAGGGTGGGCTTATCGGAAGAAGAGGGCGACAATACCGCGACCCCTGAAGAGGCATTGAGGATTATGCTTCTATCCAAGTACACCCGTTGGAGTGGAATATCCATTATATGCATTCTGTAGACTTATTCAAAACTTGTACTTAATGTCGATTCCTTTCATCCATCTTTTCATGCCTTGCAGTAGTTCGTATCCTCAGCGGGGTTCATCGTCGATTGAGAGTGCCTCAGATCCAACAAGCAAATAACGCGTGGGGAAAGAAATTGCGATCGTCTCGCTTGATGCCATCATGCATGAACAACCCAGCACAAACATACCACCGGGTCAGCTGAAAAACATTCGATTGCGGGAGGAGAAATCTTATCTGCAACGAAATGCCTACAATATGTCACAGTTGAAGGAATTCCCGACCATCTACTGGGGAGCGTTGCTATTTTACGGGCCATGGGGTGGCTAAAGAAGAAATTCAAGGCCCCGAAAGGCTCAGGTAACAAACCGCCACCGTCACAAACATCTCAACCTGTGGACGCGTCTATTCAGCCCACTGCAAATGCAAAGGAGCCACTGTCACCACCACCGCCGCCTGTGAAGGATGAGCAGCCCGACCCTCTGCAGCCTCCTGTGGCACAGCCATCCAAACCCCAGCTTTCATCAAAGGCGCCTACAGAGACGCTAGCTGTATCTGGATCTGCTCCCACGGGACTGGACGCGACCGCAAATGAAGACCTTACGAAAGTTTGGCAGCGGGTTCAAGAAAAAGTCGCGCTGTTGGCCACACGGGAAGAAAAGGTGAGAAAAAATAAGCCCCCAAGAGCTAGACCGTGGAGAACGCAGCTGACCAACCTGGATTAATAGCAAGTTAATGATGGCATGGGAATTAATGACGTGGTTGCGAATCTCGATGCCGCCCAGGAGAAGGAAGAGGAATCACCGACCCGCCGGGCGATTAAAACTTCGTTTGGGCGCGCTATGGGTCTGATCGAGACAGTCGGGGGCATTGTTGCTGAGGGAGCTTCAACGGTGAGTGGTTATTCTTGTTTCTGCAGGTAAAGCACCGCTAACAAGGGTAATCATCAGGTGTTTCCGCCAGCTGGACAATGCTATAATGTCATCGGCTTCCTCATCAATGGATATAAGGGTTATCAAGGTGCCTTTGAAGGTCTCGCCGACCTGCTAGACAGTTGTTCGGCTCACCTGGGTCGTCTCGACTATTACGTGAGAGGAGGAATGGATACGAGATTGAGCAAGTTGGCTGCAGAGCAGTTGTCGCTGTTTGTCGATATCTGCGACGCTGCATTGAAGCTACGGCATTCCAAGACCGAAAAGTTCAAAACGGGGATGAAGATTGCTTTCCTTCAGGAAAATGACATCCAGGGACTGCTTGGGAAGATGGACAAGCTCTCTCTAAGAGAGAGTCAATTGGTTTCTGCTCAAACTTTCGAGCGCGCCTGCGCATCCGCTGCTGATGCTGCGGAAGGAGCCGCATATGGGAAGAACATTCTGGAGAGGATGGCCGATATTGACGCAGAGAAGAAGGAGAGTGCTGAAAAAGAACTCCACAAACGGACATTGATGGACGTTCTTGCCTTTGATGTAGATCCGGGAACTTGGCAAAAGAAGTATGGCGACATTCGTAAATATGTCGTGGCGAATACTGGGAAGTGGCTCCTCGATCACACTACGTTTCAAGAGTGGGTAAACGACTTCGCCTCGCCTCCAATCTTAGGCGTGCAAGGCACCGATATCACAGGAAAGACTTATCTTACTTCCACCGTGATCAAATATCTGCAAAAGGAAATGGCTGTAAAATCCCCAGATGTTCGACATCTGGTGGCCTACTTCTTCCTAGACCGTGATTATTCTCGTCAAGGATTTGACCTCGCTGCCAAGTCTCTCATCTGGCAACTTCAAAACAAGGATGTGCCATACATGAAGTCGGCATCTCGTATCTGCAAGACCGCCACGACACTAGACCCAGACGAGATCATGCCCAAGCTACTATTGGAGAACGCAGAGGCTGAGCGCATGGATGCCATATTTTATCTTGTCATCGATGGGTTGGACGACATTATGGATAATGTCCTGCTCAAATTTCTTCGACAGTTATCTACAACCTCAAACAACAAGATCAGGGTCTTCCTCACTGGAGCACCGGCAGCATTCCTTCAGATCCAGAAGAATGGTTTGGCCTATCGGAGCATCCCAATCAACGGTAACAATCAAGACGACATCAACAAAATCATTGATTCAACCATGGATGGGTTCAAAGCACTATCTAACACTGAAAATTCCGTGATAGCTGAACGAAGGAAGACAATCCGCGAAGGACTGTCTGATGCGGCTAACGGCGACTACTACAAAATCAATTCGGCGCTTGATGCAATCAGCACATTGGATTACATGGGGGAAATTGAGGACGTCATCAAAAGAGCACGCCTGGACCGCTCGGAACAAGTCTCTGGCGAGATTGACAAGCTGAATAAACAGCTGCGCCCAAGGCAGATCAAGGAGATCAACCACATCATTCTTTGGATCACTTTTGCGCTTCGGCCCATTTCCGTCAAAGAACTTGCCGCGGCTCTGTACATGAAGATTGGAGAAGCCCCGATGCAATCATTGCCAGAGCTCCTGCGAACCAAATATCTCTTATTCCAAGTGGATGATAACGGCAACGTTGGCTTCGAATTACCAAGTACACTAGAAGTTATACCACACAGTCATGATTTGAAGAAACCGGATCCTCTTGACTCTACGGAGATTCAGCCTGGTGAGATCAATATGATCAAGCACTTTCTGGACAAGGTGTGCCCGCCCAATGTGTACCAGAAGCTTGAGATTGAGAAGTATCTGGACCAGAAAATGACACAGAAGCAAGCTCAGGTGCAGCAGGAGGACAAAGATACAGGTCATATCCTATTAGCGCTAGACTGCTTAAGGGTTCTGCTCAAGCCTCGTGAGGCAGTTATTACTCCACTCTGGCATTACGCTCGAGAAAACCTCGTCAAGCACCTTTCCTTGGTTGACTTGGCTATGGTAGATCGCAAGCATAAGAGTCAGGCTGGGGAGTTGTTGGTCAAGGCCTTCACGGAAGATGAAAACATTGACACTTTCCTATGGCCGGAATCTGAAGAATTCACCCTTGATCGCAGGCCAAGCGACAAATGGCTTGAAGATGACGGTCATATCGCTCAAGTGGTCAGGTGGTTCCGAGATACTGCTGTGGTCTCTAACGTCACTGACGATGCTAAGCGGTCCTGGATCAATGACGTTGTCTCCGGCCAGGCAATTGAGGCTCTGCTTAGACCCTCAGTTGTTAGGATGCTTTTCCACTGTTTCAGAGAACCGTCATCGAGAGCTGAGGTGTCGTCGATCCATCACTTCGTGGGAGCATTTCTCCGCAAGGTCAGTTGCTAAGAATAACAGTCTGAACGACAGTTGACTAATACATAATAATAGACAGCTGTTGGAAGAGGCCAGGAAAACAGCGATCACTTCTCTGTTGATGAAACGAGCTGGTTCGAGAGTTATGCCGAGACAGTTCTCACTGAAGAAGAAAAAGACACGCTGTGGCATACGCAGATGGCCATCGTCTGTGAAGCACTGTACAAAACGAGTGAAGCCAGAGAGCGGTGTAATCTAGCATTGAAAATGGACCCTCATAACTGGAGAGCATCATTCTGGCGGGGAATAGCCAGCGAGAACCGCGAGGAGGCCATCGAATTACTGACGGGATTGATCAGTCGGCAAGAAAACGATTCAGTATGGATGCAACATCCAGGTCATCTGGAGGATCTTGCAAACATGTACTTCGAGCTGGGCCAGTTGCATTGGAGGCATGACCACTACGAACTTGATATTCTGGCCTTCGACAAGAGCGTCCAACTTGCCCCACAACGCATTGACCGAGCATATGAGATCCTGGCCAAGTACTACAAAACAAAACGCTGGGCGGCAATCGTTTCACTGCTCAAGAAGCTAGTAGCTATCGATGATCAGAAGCACCTTGCAAACTTGCTCATTAGATATTCGGATCCTTTTTCGTCTTTGGATTTGACGATTCGAGAATCTTCCCTCAAAACCAAAGAAGTTGGTTTCTTGGATAAAGCGTACAGCTCAGCTATCGAAAGGGCCGGAAAAAGAGGCGATTCTAAAGCATTGTTTATGCTGCGCGGTGATTACGGCGATGCTCTTTTTTGCCAGCGAAATAGACGAGAGGACAAAGTCATCGAGTTATATGAAGCCGCATTGAATGGCGGTGTTCCATTATCGGACTTCAACGTCTCTATGAGAGTGGTGCAAATATACGGCCAATTGGGCGGCTTATACTTACAGAGAGCCCTTGTTGCAAAGAAAAAGGGCGATTCGGACTCGGTAGCAGAGTATCTTGGCAAACTATCAGGCATGGTCCCAGACGAAGCGATGCAATCGAAGCTCTCGATACCTCCTCAGCTATATCTCGCCCGATTCCACCATGTCAATGGTGACCGACAAGAAGGCTCGAGAGCTAGTCCGCACTCTTGTCCAGCTAGCTCTCGAGCTTCTCTCAGATGAAGACACAACAAATGATCTAGAGGCATTTTCAAAATTACTCTATATCTTTATCCCACTTGGCGATGAAAAGAACATGATTTCGGCCTTGGCCCTACTTGCCCTCTTCTGCCGACAGTATTCTTCGGATACATCGGACGATGAGGACAGCGACGATGAGCCCGATTATGACCTGAATATACCATGCACAGGAGGATGCAAGCACAAGTGGCAAGTTCCTAGTAATATGTGGATCTGTATGAATTGCATCATGGTCTATCTCGAGAAAGATTGTCTTAAGAAACTACGCGAGGGTGAATTGGAGTTAAACATCTGCCATCCCGACCACGAATTTATCAATGTTCCGCAATGGGATAAGGCACGGATGGCTTCGCTACCAGAGAAGGAAGTGCCATGGGAGGTTTTGCCATGGGGAGACAGGATCATCACTTTGGATGAATGGAAAGAGGAGATTCGCAAAGAGTATTGTCTCTGATAGTTGATAAATCACGCGTGAGAAGCCTTGATCAGAGAGAAGCTCTACCATTTGAACGTCCCGACATTTGAGGGCTTCAATATTGAAATCTTGGACAAAGGGGAGATTTTTTAGGGTTTTTATGGGATTTGTCTTTCTCAGCCGGACTATACAGTTGTATTGCCCAACAATCTTCCGACTTCTCTTGCTATAGCTAGTGTTTTCTCCTCACTTAGCCTCTTTCCCAAAACCTGAACTGCGACAGGGGCGCCGTGATACGCTTCAGGATCATCTAAAGTAAAGCACTTAGTAATTAAGCGTGTAGCGGCGAATATCTCTGGCATCTTACATTCAGCAGCAACAATGCGGTCCATGTCGCTGAGAGGCTCAAGTTCCTCTCGCTTGTCCACAGCCTGGTCTGCAAATGTAACGGGAACTACAACGCTTGTCCAATCGAGAAGATTCACAACTGACGCGTAGCCATAGTATTTAAACTGATCATGACGGATGGCGGCCGTAGGCGTGATGGGAGCGACGATAGCATCAAGCTCCTTGCCTAGCTTCTCTTCAGTCAGGCGCCATTGCTCCAAATACTCACACTGATACTGCCACTTCTGGCGCTGAATCTCCCAAACTTGGTTCAGATCAACCTTTTTGAGTGAAGGATTGATGAGATCTTGAAAGTTTGGGATGGCAGGCTCTCCAGATTCCTTTAGAACCGAGTATATGTCCTTATCTGCATTAACATTTTCCGTTCAACGGTGTACGTCTTAGCTCACCTGTCCACCATCGGCTGCGTATATCTTGTTCACAAGATCAACCGCGTAATCGTGCTTGTACGGTTGCCACGGTATAATGTTATGCCCAGCGTTCTTCAACGCTGAGATGACCATTTCGACTCCACGTAAGATCGGTGGATGAGGGCGAACCTATGTAAAGTCAGCCTGTTACATTGGAAAGTAAATCCCACGCATACTTGTCCGTCACAATCGTAAAATGCAAGGTTGAGACCGCCTTCAGCCGTCTTCTTCTGAATCAAGTCTTCCTCATGCTGCCTCCACGGAAGGGGGATGACCTTCGAATCGTAATTCCATGGCTCCTGCTGAAGAACCGCCGTGGCAAACAACTTGATATCTGAGAAGTATTAGTACTAGTCTTGCGCCTGTTCTAAGTGAGAAACAGCCTCACCATCAGCTGAATGCCCAACGGGTCCAACCACGCTTTCTACCGTTTCTTGTCCTTGCATGCTATTTCGCATCTTTGCGTATGGAAATCGGCCATTGCTAGGGCGAATTCCGTATAGAAAATTGAATGCCGCAGGAACGCGTATAGAACCACCTCAACAGGCGAGCGATTTTAGCACTCCTTCACGTCTTTGGCTCGATCATCCTTACCTATATCGGTAGCAACGCCCATCACGGCCCCTCGAAACCCCACAATAGCTCCCTCGCCCCCGGAACTACCACCGCAAGACCAATTCTTATTACGGGGATTGAGTGTTCGTCCAATGATATTATTCAAAGTCTCGCAAACCATCAGACTCTGAGGAACGCTCGTTTTCACGTAGAATACTGCGCCTGCCTTGCGAAGTAGAGATGTCAGGACGGAATCCTCAGTCGCAGCTTGGCCAATCCAGGCCACGTAGCCCATGGACGTTTCGACCCCTTTGACATTGAGCTGATCTTTGAGTGAGATGGGTAGGCCATGCAGAGGCCCCACAGGACCATTGTTCTCGGCATAGTATTCATCCAGTTTCTTGGCCTGGGCTAAGGCCAGCTCCGGGAAAAACTCCAGGGCGCAATTTAGCTGTGAGAAAATGATATAATTAGCTGTTTTTCTTTTGATCCATCATTAAAGAGCTCCACGAACTGTTTGGTGTGCTAATGCGGCACGTTTGCAGAATGCCAAGGTCACGTCAACCGACTTATACTGCCCACCTGCCAATTTCTTGACCAAACTCCCAGCCGAGGAATTCGTGATTTGCAGCTCCTCGGTTGTCAATAGTCCACTCTGTGCAGGCCAGTCTAAAAAGCTGGAACAATCACCGGGTGCTTTTACAATCCATTCTCGGGGAATAGATTCCTCGACCTGTCGTCGTTTGTTCTGTGCAGCTGTTTCCCAAGTCATGTTTCTTAGACTACAGGTTGTGTGTCCAGTTTGATCTTCAAATGGAAGAGCCTATCCCTGAATGCAGATATCGGATTTCGAAATCTCGCTCACCTTTTGCGTGAAGAATGGAGTCTCTGGTCTCACTTTTCTATCCCTTGCTTACCGGAGACGCATATCTTTACGAGCGGGGTTGGCGTTGAACTAGTCTCTATCTAGTACTTCAAAGCGATGCCAAGTCGGTCCGAAATGATCCAACGGTGAGTGGGGTAGGCTTGCAAATCGGCGGACCAACGGATCGGACAAGGACCTGAGGTTTCAATATTGTAAGATAAATACCAAAAAATACAGCAGCAAAAAGAAGTATTTAATATAAGAGCAGTATTTAGTAGAATACCGCAAAATATGGGGTAAAGTACAGGTTTAGGGCAAAATGGTGTATTTAGTCAACTAAATACCGTTCTGACTACGGTTATGACTACGGTACTTTGAATTATGGTAGATACTTGCATGGAATACAAGGTAACCTTCGAATCAGCCAACTTAACCTCTCTCTTAAAGGAAGAAAAAGCCAATCATGAGTAAATGGAGATAAAATTGAAATTAATTCTCATTGAGTATCTAACTGCGACAAAATTACAAGATCAGGCATCATCCACACTAATAAGAACACTCTTAGTCTCCAAATAGTTGTCAATGCTAACAGTCCAACCCTCGCGGCCGATTCCACTAGCCTTATAGCCTCCAAACGGCATATCTTTAGCACCAGTCGGGCTAGTACAGTTGACACCCACACTTCCAGAATCCAGTTTCTTCGCCATGCGCAGGGCCCGGCTGACATCTTTGGTGTAAACGGCGGCGTAGAGCCCATATTCCGTGTCGTTAGCCTTGGCAACCACTTCGTCCTCGTCACGGAAAGTGTTGATATGCACCACGGGGCCGAAAATCTCCTCTTTCATCGGCTTCGCGTCCTCGGGTGTTTGAAGGAAGACTGTAGGTGGGACAAAGAAACCATTCTCATGCTGTGAAGGCTCAGCGCCCATGGCTAATTTTCCAACCTTCTTAGCCTCTTCAATATAAGCATGAACCTGCTTGTACTGTAATTCATCGGCCTGTGGGCCTTGCTGGGTGGTTGGAAGTAGCGGGTCGCCGCTCTTTAGATCAGCGAAGCTCTTTTTGAAAAGTTCGATGAACTTTTCCGCAATTGACTCGTGGACGTAAATCCGGGAGTTCGCCATGCAAACCTGTCCGGTGTTGAAATGCATGCTCCATTTGGTCTGTTCGACTGCCTTTTCGATGTTGGCGTCGGGGAAGACGATAGCTGGGGATTTGCCTCCGAGCTCCAGAATGACATTTTTGAGATTGGATTTCGCTGCTGCTGCTTGGATGAGACGACCTGTTCTACCGGATCCAGTGAAGCTCAGCACGCGGATGTCCATGTGGTGAGACATCACGTTTCCAGAAACTTGGCCATGTCCTGAGATGATATTAAACACGCCAGGAGGGAAGCCTGCCTTCTCAATGAGAGTGGCCACCTTGGCCGACTGTAATAGAATGAAAATGTGTTTAGCATCACTCTGGTACAGAGGAAAACACTTAAATTAAAGTAGCAACTTACAGTCAATGGTGCCTTCTCACTGCTCTTAACCACGACAGTATTTCCAGCCATCAAAGCTGGGGCACTTTTGCCAATCTGATGTTCGTTAGTAACCCCTCTCGATATGCAAACAGGCAAGGAACCTACCAAGAACAGAACAGGTACATTCCAAGGAATGATAGCACCGACTACACCATATGGCTGTTTAAAGGTCATGTTGACAAAGCCGGGTGTGTTCAAACTTGACGTTCCCAAGGCATCATAGCCCGATTCGGCATAATGATCCAGGGACTCTGCAGAGACAAAAGACTCGAAGTACATGGAAACCGGACGTCCCATTGACAAAGCCTCCAGCTCAGCCAACTCATCATGGGATTCACGAATCAATTGAGCGAGCTTTTTGAAATAGACACCGCGGTCCGAAGGAGAGAGAGCAGACCATGAGGGAAATGCGGCCTTGGCTGCAGCCACAGCAGCGTTTGTATCATCTTCGGTTGCCTCGGAGACTTTTTATCCTTAGATTAACACTCGTACAATGCAACTTTTGTGCTGATAGATAATACCTTCGGCAAACTTTTCGCCCGTGGCGGGGGATTTCAAGTCGAATTTACCGCCATCGGAAGCTTCCACAAACTTGCAAGCATGAGACTGAGCACTCAACATCCTGGAATGTGGAATATAAACCAACCTTGCCATTGATAAAAAGTCGTGTTTCGAAGGACTTGACCTTGGGTTCTTGAGTAATAGCCATGTCTTCCTATTGGCGAGGGGCAGCTGGGATTAAGTGGGATTGAGGCGTTGATTGGCTGTACCAGCTGCAGGAGGAAAGAAACTATTGTGTGACAGGGATGACCAGAAAATTTTGAAGTAAGAAAGCTACTAAATACTTCAAGCTACCATGTCCTTTCGATGGCTTTTAAAAGTGGGCTGGCTTACATTAATTCATCTGACCCCGCACTAAATACGGCGCCCCGCCCCTCGCTTGCCGGAGAGAAGTTACAGAAGCGGAAATGTGATCGCGCTCTGAACTTTGAATGCGCGATGGCCAATAGAGAGCACCTGGTATATGCTCATCGTCTTAAGGATAGCTCATACTGGATATGCGGCATTGAATCAAGAGGTGTTTGTGTATTGCCTCAACTCCAGAGTGTATATTCTATCTCTACATGGATAATGACTCAAATGCTGATGGCGTGTGGTGAAAATTAGGTATTTCTCATTAATCATGTCATGTCGTATACTTATGTAACACTCAACTAGATCAACCTATGCAAGTCATCCGAAGTGCCAATACTGGGAAAGGGGTAGGGAAACAACAGTTAACAAACCATTTCACAGCACCAGGGGAGTTTACCCCCGGGCCTCACCCCTACATGATATGCAAAGCATGGCCACTAGGGAAGAGCCAAAGGGAATCAAAGAGAAAAGAGATGAAAGAAAAAAGAAAAAAGAAAAACGCAAAACTCCGGCCCGCTTCCCGTGTATCCAGTGGACCCGATGCGACGCGCCATGAATATGCAGCCCTCTGAAGAGGGCGAAATCAAAATGCAGAATAACAAAACGACAGAAAAGGGAGCTATTTTAGGGAAATGGGGATAACTATAAGCATTACGTTCATTGTCCGATGTGGCTTGTATGATAACATTTTGCAACATTATCAGTCACTTAGGTTAATGACGAAAATCGCGTTATAATTTTATGGTAGAAAAGCCAAGGCGCAACCATAAGAACGAGTTCACAGCGATTCCTCCGAAATTGAAAGGTAGCGTTAAATAAAGGAAAGGTAGAAGAAAAAAGGAAGAGCTGTAAAACGAATAGAAATTCGACCAAGGGGCTGATCAAAGTCAATCAGATCATCGGGCAAACTTCCGTTCATTCTCCAGCCCATTTTTCTCCCATTCCTCCAAAAGACGGGTTACTTCTCGGAAGGAGACTGGTTTGGTAAGGAACATGTCCACACCAGACGAAAGAGCTTCGGATTCATCCCGTGAACTGCTCAGCCCAGTGAGAGCTATAATGACAGCCGGCCTGCGGTCGTCATTTTCTTTCTCCATGGCTCGAATGGCACGTGTCGCTTCGAATCCATTCATCACGGGCATCGAGATATCCATGAAAATGATATCGAAACCTGTTTGCATTCTTTCGACCGCCTCTACGGCAAGTTTGCCGTTCTCCGCAGAGGCAAGTTCGGTAAGATTGCGCTTCTTCATGAATGTCATCATCAAATTGAGATTGATTCGATTGTCGTCAACGACAAGTACTCGCGCCAGTCGCGAGGAGCTGATGCTACCCTCAACCAGTGGCGCTGGGAGAGGAGCTGCCGCAACAGCCTCCGGGGACCCGCTTATAACAGATGGAGCATTTGGAGAAGACTCCGCTACCGACTTTGGCCCCGATCCGGCAAGCAGGGGTGATGAAGCATCGTCGAATGGAAGAGGGCTGGTCACGGAAGCCGGAGACACGATGGCAGAAGAGACCGCGGACGAAATTGGAGGTGTTCGGAGAACCAAATCGATCGACTCCATCGGATCTCGCAAGACGTTCGCGGGTGTTACCACCGTTGAGCGAGAGTTCTGGAAACATTTCAATACACTGCGCGCCAGTTTGTGCGGGCCACAAGGGCGTCGAATGATATCTACCGACGTGGCGAGCGCAAGCCATTCCGACTTTGCCATGCTATAATCCACTGGCTGATGGCAGAGAATAAGCAACGACGGCAATGTTGCAGTAAGTGGTGTAGAACGCAGCTCAGGTAATGCCGATTCTTCTATAACCAACATATCCAATGGTAGCGGCGACGGCCATGAAACTACTTCCACGCCGAACCATTCCGTGAGATATTTTGCGATCTCAGCCCAGGTCTGATTCTCAGGTAGACGCTCGGGATCCACACCCCAGATGGCGGCACGTTTACCAGTGAATCCCTCGCGGAGCAGAAGTGTTTGCGTCAAAGTTTCCATTTGATGTGGGGGCTGGGAGCTCTGATCGACAGGCGGGCTTTCCTCGCCAACAGGTCGTGCGAGAGGAAGAGAAACGCGCACTATTGTCCCTTCTCCGACGCGAGACCGCACGCGAATGTGTCCATTGAGAGCTTTCACCAGACTCCTGACGATTGACAATCCCAGACCAGTTCCCACGGCGAGTGAATCTTCTTGCGCAAATGGTGTGTATAGCTTACCACGGAGGAACTCTTCAGAGATGCCTCGTCCGGTATCTGACACTGTCAACGTAACAAGATCTTCCAAGCCTTGTCTCCGGGAGCGGCCCTCGGAGTGACTGGAAGCTTCTAGAGTTAAGGTAACGCGTCCGCAGTCTGTGTACTTCACCGCGTTGCCAAAGACATTCATGATAATACGTCGGAGGGCGCCAGGCTGTGTGCGATAAACCCAATCGCCATGTGCGACATCGATGATCACATCCACTTTAGACCTGCCCATCTGTGCCTTGGGTGCAATGCTGGAGGAGACCACGGATAGATCTGCAGGTGCTCCAGAGTTCTGTCCATAGACCAAACCCAAACAGATACCCTCGACAACCTCTTCGGTCAAGATCGCGAGATCCGTCGCCACGTACGAATCAAGATGGGAAGCAAGCTTGTCTGTTCCTTTGAAGTCGAGTGGTGACTCTTTCCTACGCTTCAGCGACCTCCATGTTCTCTCGAGTGAAACAACCTTGCTAAAATCGAGGACTTGATTCATCGTGTCAAGTAGAGTTCGACCGCACGCATTTACTGTCTCGAGAAGCGAATTTTGAAATTCAGACAAGTTCGTGCCATTCAAGAATTCGGCAGCAGCTAGAATACCATGAAGAGGACTGCGAAGCTCATGGGAAATGCTGCCTATAAAGTCGCCCTTTTGTCGATCAGCGATGAGGGACTCAACACGACTATACTCAGCCATGATAGATGAGCCAAAGCCGAGGACAGAACTCAGCTCGACAGCGGAGCTGAAGACTTGTGTCTCAACGGTAGTCCAGCAAAAGCATCCAGCAAACCACTGCGAGCTTGCAGCATTCCAAAGTGGAACAAAGATAATCTGTGTCGCATTTGGGAAATATTGGTTTAACATGGTATTCTCCGCAGCCTTCCGCCTTTTACCAAGAGCCTTTGTCACATCAATCGGGGGGAGTCCCAAGGGCGATGGATTGGAAGGCGTAGAAGTAGAAAAGCGGGGTTGATAGTCATCGTCATCAGACGTCGAAATTAACCCATCACGATGGAAAGACCAAATTTTCCCTTTGGGATATCGTCGGAGAAGCGATTGCAGAAACGACCGATCAAGCGCAGCTGCGGGAGAGTCGCTCACTGCGCCTGCACGAGGTGCGAATGGTTCATCATATGTTGATAGAGACAATACAGCTGCGGGGCCCGCAGCATCGCTCATAGAGCAGTCACTGCCACTATCTCCATCGGAAAAGGGGGTCGCTTGAGACTCTAGGAAGATAACGCCGCCGTCTTCTTGCAAATCCAAGCTTTCTCGAAGAAGATTTGCAGCCCGGCGGAAGCACCACGAGTTGCCATGGGAGTCGTCGGGAGGAAGTCGATTCCTGCTGCTGCTGGTGATCCACTCTGGAAGGGAGCTTGCTCCACCAGATGTCCCGGTATCCAATTTGGAGTCGCCGGAGCTAACGGACCGCGCATCATTGCTGAGTGATCTGCCATTTGGCGAGTTGTTTGATGGGCCCGATGACGCTTGAGATCCTCTCTCGTTCTGGGAGGACTGATCGAATTGAACAGGGTGGTAATAGCCGCTTTCCCGCGAGTCGCCAGAAACGCTAACCCGATTGTTCGTCGACGGTGGAGTTACGGATTGACCGTCCGGGGGAGCGCAACTATCGGCTCGGGACGGGTCGACACTTTCCACGAAGCTAGAGCTTCCGTCAACGAAATAACTCAATCCGCGGGAAAGGCGTGCGGCTCGACGACCCTCCGAAGCCTGTCGGCACACTTTCAGATAATCCATTACCAGCATGGCCACCGACCCTAGGGTGTCTTTTTCCAAGGTCGTCAATCCACTGCGTGGGTTCCTGTCCATCACAAAGAAGCATCCCAAATTTATATGCTTGTCGGTGGTCAGAGGCGTGCCGGCGTAAAATCGAAAATGAGGGTCATTTTTAACAAATGGAAGATGGCTGTAACGTTCATTTTCACGAAGATCATCGACAACTAAGAATGGGTATTCGGCGTTTTCACGATCGGATGACGCTAGGGCAACGGTATCCTGTCAGGATGAATGAGTCCATCGACACTTGAAAAAGACATCGCTATCTCGGGGTTGTAAACTTACCTTAGACAAGCTCCATGCCTTGCCGCCATTGGTATTTCCAGACCAAAGTCCATCCCTTTGATCGTGGACTGTGTTATCATTCAAATTGACCGACTTGGTGGCCTCGGAAAGTATATACTGCTTATCTCGATCGAGGACACATATAAAGGCCCGTTCCGCATTTAGACGCAGTGCTACAAGCTGCGCGAATGATGTCAAGGTGTTATTGGAGAGCCCCAGAACCAGTGTCTCGGGTCCAACCCCAGTGGACGGGCCTGAGGTAGCGCTACTATTAGAGTTCCCTTCTACTGAACCATCACGCACAGGCGTGCTTGAACTGCCCGTGGAGCCAGATGGTCTGTTCTCAGTAGTAGAGAGCCATGCAGGTAGAGGTCGCGTTGGCCAACTAGGTTGATAGTAGCGATATAGCTCCCTCACTCTGCGATCAACGCCATGTTCGGCAGCTTGGATCGACCTCACTTCTTCCATTGCTCTGTTGCAAGATGGGAAGACTGCAAAAGGCAGTCACGCATGCTTAGAGCTCGAGGGTTGGTATCAAAAGAGGACCGGCGGCCGCGCGAGCGCGAGGGTGAACGTGAATGTGTCTGATACAGTCGGTTCCCAGTCGAGTTTCGGGCGTTCGAGCCTCGGGGGCGAGAGTTGTAAGAGAGAAAGGGATATCTGGGGAATCTGAACAAGACAAATTGATCAGTCATCGAGCGGTGGAGAGCACAAAATGTTGTTGGAGTGTGTGTGAAAAAAAAGTGGACAGATTCAAGGTTAACCCCCACTCGCTCACACGAGAATAGAAAATGAGAGAGGGACAGGAAGCGGATCCAGAAAAGGGCCAGGAGAGAGACCACAGATTGTGCTACAAACTGTCAGGTGGAGACGGGACTGACCATGGCGAAGTATGACTGGAGGCAGTGGGCAGCGAGGGAGAAATAGTCCAGGCGATCTGATTAGTGAGATGGGGACAAGATGTGCGTGCCTTGTGCTCCACAGCTTGCTCAACTGTGAGAAAGTTTGGGAAGGGGGAGGGCAGGGGGACTGTGGACACGAAAGAAGATCGGGTCATTGCGGCGAGATTGGGATGGAGATTGGACGATCCATTGAAACGAAACAGAGCGGGACATGGCGGGAATGCACTGGACAAATCGAGGTGGGAAGGTGAGGATGCATCTGGGAGGATGTACAGTACTGTGGAAGGTTAGAGGTTGGAGGTTGAGGGGAGGTCGAATCACGGGGCTCAGGCCAATGGGGAGACCGCCTAAGAAGGCGATCAGGCACATCTTCTGCGCCTTCCCCCTCCACAAATCCACTTACGTGCTGTCCATACTGTACATGTCCCAGGGTACTCCGTACAGTATCCACTTCATATCCACATTCATCAGGGATCGTAAGCCCGCTCGGGCTTGGCCAGTCACAATCCCTGGATCGGACCGGGTGGCTTGAATTGTCTCCATCCCTCAGTTTGTTCCAGTATCAGTTGTGCGGCGGAGGCCACAGAGTATCCCTTTTCTCGATACCCAGCCCTCACAGGAATCCAAGCCATCTCAGCCATCACGTCACGGAGGCTTCCAAACTGACTGCAGCCACCACATTGTGGGCTTCCCCAGTTTCGTCAACAGCCGTTGGCGCATGTGGCGCGCGTTGGCGTCATGTGGTGGCGGTGGCAACAAGATTACCTAAAAGGGAGGATTCCAGCTTCCGCGGAGTACGAAGGATTGACCTGGATTTAGCCGATAATCCCCCACCTCAAGTAGTACCTTAGGGGTACAGGGTACACAGCACTTCTCGATGTTTGAACAAGGGCCTGCCACCCAACTAACCAGTCTGGTGGTATCTCGAAATAAACCCTCAGCATGAGAAGCTTTGGTGTTTATGTATCCTCCTAAGTACGGATACATGAAGAGTATACGGGTTTTTCAACACACCAATACGGACTGTGTAACTCTTCGAATACCTATATTGGGATAAATGATAGAGACACACTCCGCCCAGCTGCTGTGAACTGATGACACCACACAGTCACCCTACTTGGTCATCTTGTCAGTCGGCAAGAGTTAGGAATTGTTCCCCGTCACTGCGCCCCAAATATACGCCACCCATGCTCCCACCGTCAGAAGGAGCAATGCAGCAAAGCAGGCAGCTGAGATATACCGTGTGCGTTGAGCATGAGTCACTAGACTGCGCTCTTTATTGGCAGCAATGATATCTGCACCAAAACTCAGTCGCTTCTTCCGAGTCCACTGCAACGGTGCGAGGTAGTCCGTTGTGAAAGATCCGACTAGAATTGTACCGCCCACGACGAGTGATGCGGCCGCTAGAAACAAGTATACTTGTATAACACGTCGATAGGAATTGTTGTCGGCATCTTGAAGGGCTCCAGTGATGATCCGGATGATGATGCTCATACTGGCACGTGTCAGCGAGTGATTCCGAAGGTGAACTGCCCAGCCTTAACTTACCCATTGTTCATCGTCACCTTGAGTGAATACGCCGAACCAAAAACAGATTGATGCCAAAGTGTAGTGCGGATGCTATCGATGACAGAAGTCGGGCCTAAAGACATTGCAATGGCATATATGCCGAACGAGGCTCCAGTGCCAGCCACAGACGGAGTGAAATTGAGAAGAACCATGCTGAGCATCATGCCCAGGCCACATACGCACACTGATAACGTTAGGTCGAAACCACATCTCCCGTTGCGACTCGGAAACGATGGGTCACTCACAAACAGATGCTCGATTTCCGAGAACATCAATAAATATACCGAGGCACGGCACGAGGAAGAATCCTATCGAAAATGATGTTAATTCGAGATTCAATCTCCCAGTAGTGCTTTTCTCCAACTTACCAGCATATTGCGATAGGGAGCTGTACCACCCAGCCTTAATGGAATCTACTTCAAACCGCTGTTCTGCCAGCTCCGTGGCATTCTGACTAAATATCGAAGCAGTGCTGGTCTGAAACAGGGAAAAAGCCAAAACAGCCCAGAACATCCACGGCAATTGGAATACCTTCTGTAGCTCGAATTTCTTGTTCTTCTCTGTCAAGACCTCATCTGTCGCATCATCGCGCCGTCCTTTATAATGCTTGTTGCAATACTTATTGAAGAACCAGAAGACAGCTGAGGCGGCATTGGTGAAGACATTCATGAACACGGCGGTCCAAAAGACCCAAGCGAAATTGCCAGTTTTCTATTCCCATCAGCGCTGAGGTAGAGACTCCGATTTAGAGCCATATGTATCACCCACCTTTGCTATAACGTTAGCCGTGGACTTTCCAACAAATCCTCCGACCTGTATCGAGTCAGCTTTACACAATCAAATGTAGAGGTCTTCCAACATCATTCATACCTTGCCAATCGCCAATTCAAATCCAAGTGTAGATGCGAACCCATTGCTGGGTGCAAACCATGACGAGAACATCTTATACTGCGCAACCTGAGTTGCGATATCACCCAGCGCGAGGATTACTCTGCCACCAATCATGAAGTTGAACGAGCGGACAGTCGTAGCAGCCGCGACCAGGATTGAGCCTAGCGTGTAAACGATATTTCCATAAACAATCATCTCTGCGCGAGTTGATCAGAATTACAAATATTCGATCAGTTGATTCAGGAAAAGAAATATACCGGCGCCGCCAACTCGATCGGTGATAATGCCACTGGGGAGGAGGAGAACCGTGGCCATGAAATCCTCACTAGCTTCGAGTAGCGAAAATTGAACATTATTGATGTGCATTCCCTGCGAATGTCATCGTGAATCAACCTGACTGATCCTTGTATTTCTACCAGAGGGGTAAATACCTTTTTAATTGTGCTCTTCATGGCTCCCGTCACCCCAGAGCTCCAATGCGATCCAAAGCTAATGCATGAAATCAAAAAGACGGCAAAAAGCTTCGCCAACAATGGCGGTGGTCTCCTGTCATCATTCCCCTCATCCTTTTGTACCTCACTTGAGCCAACGGGCTGAATTTCCTCCGCTGCAGACTTGGGGGTCTTTTCGTTCATTGTCTCCATGAAGCAAGTGAGAGTGCGGCTCTCGCGATCAGGGATGGAAGGTGAATAGGCATGTTCGGCGCGAAGGAGGATACACCACTAGTATTTAAAGACAAAAATCAAAGTTTCCACAGTATTTTTACCAAGTGAACCCCCTAGCTAGCCCAGCGCGAAGAAAACAGCCTTGGTGGGTCTAGATCAGATAACGGGCAGGTTCCGGCAACCTTAAATTGAGAGAACAGCAGACGGCGACCCGTCCGATCGAACTTCTCCAATGGGACGCGTCAGAGGAATAGTGCCACAAAAGCTTTGAATGGGGCGCAGTGACACAGACCAGGTGAAAATCCGGATCTGATAAGCCGGTTGGGCCCGGCTAAGAGACCTGAAAGGAATAAGGTGAGCATTTTCGAGGCTAGCTCTCCACCTCGGTGACTTTTCGGAGAAACAGAGCCATCCAGCCAAGGAACTAAAAACATTGGCAGCTGTGGTGTGATTCTTTTATCGCATTCTCCGAGATTCGCTCCATTTCGGCTTGACTTGTTTTGTCCATAGTCTCCGAAACGCCGTCAAATATGCTCACTGTGCTCTATGCTCGGGATTCAAGGGCTTCTTCCGCAACCACGCAACCCTGCACCGATCCACTGCATTCTATGGAGCTCTCAGATGAGTGGGGTTTTAGATGAAAACCATGTGTTTGATGGATTCAAATCCAGATTAGATTACGCAAGGGATAAATTAACTCCGGTGTCCCACTTCAACCTGTCCGTTTCAGCGGAAGTACATCCGAGACCTCGCGAGTACTCCAACTGATGAAGAGTCCATCTGCGCCGATTACATGTTGACTTAAGGGCCTTTCCGTTTCGGTTTCAAGTTTTTTCTTGAGCAAGAAAGTAAGGGGGATATTCAGGGCCAGGCAGGGTTTCCATTGGAAGAGGCTCCATGTCTCATCCGCATCTTCTATTAATTGTATTCTGTACTCTTCTCCAAATCTGGTCCTCTTACTATTTGAGAACCATTCTTCCTGCAATACAGATATGGATAATTCCGCCACTACCCACAACAGAACAATAATACAATTCCTATGAAATAATTCTCATTGCCAACATACCCCAATCATCGTGACAAGACCCATCAATTCTTGGCACAAGGACTCCATCTTGTTACTATAACATACGCGATCCCAATTATAGTACATGAAGAACTACCAACAACACAACCATAACCATAACCGCCTTTCACACTCCGCTCACTCATTCTGCGGTTGAATCTCCACCAAATTCCCATCGGGATCCGCAATCACCAAAAACTGCTCAAATCCAATGGCACCCTGCGCCTTAAGAATTGCCTCCTTGGCCGCAAAATGCGCGCCAGAAAACTTTCCAAACCCATAGGCGTTCTGCATCGGACCCGTCTGCCCAGTGAGAGGGTCTCCAGTCCGCTTGATAATAGTGACACCCTTCCCTTCAAAGTACTCTTGAGCCTTTGGAATATCTGGGACAACGAGGCCAACATGGCTAAATGTATTGGTGCGCTGTGAAGATGCATGCAGGTTGTCATCAGACACATTGAATTGCACAAGCTCAATGAGACCGGCCAAGTTGTTCTTCTCGCGCAAAAGCTCTGCTCCTGTCTGATACCCAGTTCCATTCCGTCCTCCCTGGGCAAATCCCATATAGGTCACAGTAAATTCAGGCGTTGGACGAGCATCGAAAAGTACTCGCATCCCCATGATGTCTCCGTAGAAGTGTTTCATGCCGGTCAGGTTTTGAGTCACGAAAGCGAAATGATTGATCGCATATCCAAGTGTCGCTGCGGGTGCTGGGCCATCATTGCCGACAATAAGTACCGTCGGTGTCGGCAATGCTCCGTGGATTACATGCATAGACGCATGAAGCAAGCATGGGCCCAATGCAATATCTAAGTAACATGTTCAGATGCATGGTGACGAATTATAATAAACGATCAAGATGTCAAGCAATGGTAGAAGCCCGTTTGGTGAAATGGATGTTTCTGATGGAGCACAGGGGATTTAGAGGGTGTTCTTATATCTTTCAAAAGAAGCCCCCGGGTGCCGGCGGATATCGATCACAACTAGTAGACACAATTCGATCCTTCAGGCTGACACAATCCTTACACCAACCATATGGTGCATCATAGCTTTGGCCCCCATAGCTCTAAATCTGGATAATTCCTCACCGACAATCTTATTTCCTTCTTGTAGAACCTATATTAAAACATAAACCGAATCTAGAAGAAATATACTCTTACTTCATTCATCAAATCACAATATTGCTAAATTCGAACTCATATTATTCATCTATCGCTACACCCATAGCTTGTGTGGTTGCTTTACAGGGCTGATGGGCATTGCCAAGCACTCAAACGGGCAAAAATCACGATCCAATCAATTCGCAGTATAAACGCAAATTTCTATGATCCTCCAATGGCTTTTCTCAATTCGATTTTTGCTCTTTCCGCTTATGAATCATTTCTATCTTTATCTTTCTTCGACCGAGATTCGGAGTTTTGAGAACCGCAAGTTATTGTGGAAACCCGAGAGCCACGGATATAGTGGCTGGGCAAAGCCTGATTCTACTATAAGTCATAGAGCAATCATTTCTAAACTGGTAGAAGAATCCTTAGATCAAGTTTAGTGATCAGATTATAGTGCTTATAGTAGGCTCACTAGGCAACATAACACCCGTCTTTATCTAAATCGTCCTGTGTTCAGAGATCGACTCCAATAATCTCACGTTGAAAGAAGCGATTTTTCTCCTTGGCCATTATCTTCCTTTCCTTCAGAAATTTCACTCGTAACCGTTTGGCCTCTTCCTCGTCTATAGTGTTATCTGCATACCTATCCACCATGTCACGAATTTCACGAGGAAGTCTTGCCAGTGCTATATCGACAACCCTGTCTCTTTCAGTCCACCAAGCGCCTCTCTGTGGAGGAACGTTTGCTGACGAAATGATCCGGATATGCGGATCTACCAGGTAGAGCACCAACGCTTTGCGATGGCCGTGTTTAGACTTGTCAATGAGGGAAAATGGAGAGACGCGATGCTGTAATGTATTTGGGAAGGTGAGCAAGCGACCTTCATGCGTTGAAATGCTTCCAAGCTCTTGTGTCACCAATGTTGGGTCTCGGATCTCTTTAAATCCGTAGATAGGCTCGACCCATTCACCGTGGTATTGTGGGTAGTCGGTAGCTTGAATGTCTGCTGTGTCGGAACGTTGGCGAAATGCAATATTGTTCTTCGTCACGTTCTCACTATCGTAGTAATAGACGGCTGTCGCGCAGATGTGCTCATTCTAGGGGGCTTTAGCCAGGAGACTTCTAGTTAGACGAGAGATAAGACTTACCAATTGCCCTTCGATGCACCACGAGCTACCGTCATAATCCGGTTTCTCGGGTGTAAGCTCCACATTTGTCATCTTGACAATAACTTGCAATCCTTTCTCTGAAAACTGCTTCTGTAGATTGACCATTCCTTCCGTCAAATTTGGGGGGTTCAAATTCCCCGGGCTCTGGAAGTATCACTGTGCAAGGATCGTCGAGAGATGAAACCACATCGTAATCTCCCTCCAGGAATTCTGCACGATCGTAGTGAATTCGGGACCATTGTTTTTGAACATAGGTCAGTGTCAAGTCCCAGAGCGGTAAAGCTCGAGTGATAATTCCCTCTATTCCTTCATACAGCTTCTGGTTGTCCCAAGGGGGAAGATTATTGATGTATGAGGTGATGCGGACTCCACCAGGTTCATTCAAGGATACATTGCATGGCAGCCACTGGAACCTGCGGCTATAGGGTTTGGCCTCTTGGATTTCTTCTGTTGTCCACACTCGATCTTTGAGATTCAAGTGTGCTTGGTGCTCTGATGGTATTGGAAGGGGCACTCCATCTCCCTTGCACAAATAATCACGGAGGTCGATGGTTCGATCTGAAAGAATATTTGTGCGCCCAAATACAACAGGGCAGAGTGAGGGGTCCACGGGGTTGACAATCATCTCAGAGGTTCCAGGCTGAAAGTCTTTGGTATGACCAGCTTGCTCCAGTGGATCGGACGAGTCTTTCAGTCTCTGCTTCAACTCGCTGGGTATTGCGGTGTCCGACTTGAACACACCCGGATCAAGCGCAAATGTAGAACCTGTTTGTTTGAATTTCTCTGCTTTCCACTGTAGCTCTTTGACAATCCAGTTCATCATTCTCGGGGTTACATCTTCCCGATTCTTGAGTATGTCCTCACACCATACTCTGGTGGTATCATCATCAGATACCTAGCAACGGTCAGCCTCATGAAATAATTAGTTTAGGTTCAGACAAAATCACCACCTTAGTGTGCCATCCGTCATTTTCCGTAATCTCATTGATGACTCGCATCATCACAATATCTCGAACGACATTCAGGCGACTACAATGTCCCTCTATATAATCGTAAACTAGCGCATTGGGAAAATGGCCGAAGGAGCTCCCGTCGCAGTTCAAGGGCAACGAGAACCCTGGAAGGTCAAAAGGACTCTTTTGAGATATCATATTTGGTCCTCGAGGGCTGAGACTGAAGCTGAGGCCGCGACACGGACCTGCGTTTCAAGAGCCAAACCCGTTTTTGCGGGCGGGTTTTCCACCTGAATTCATTTTCCTTGGCAGTGGACGAAAGAGCGTCCGAAATTTCAGTGTTGGCAATCGAATTGGCCCCCACTTAGCGTTGAAGTGATTGTCTGTACGCCGTCAGTGGGGGCCAGGTACAAGTCGAGTTGGCTTTACCGGGCACTGAGGTTACTATAATCCACATGACTATGCACTGTATCTTCCGAAGAGAATCCGGGGTGACTCGAAGGTTGGATTTACTAGTATAGTTTCATACTTCATTCATATATTCATGCTCGACTTGAAATTTCCAGCATCCAAGTCCATCATATACAATTAAGGCTCAAACGCCGCGTCCGTAACCATAAAAAGAAATGCAAACTAAAATCGCTCCATCAATTGCTTGCGCACCGTCCACATGCGAGCCCGCTTGCCATACATGTACATCGGGATAGACATAAGCAGGAAGAAGATCTGGATTCCGCCGAGTGCGAGGTAGACTGATCGCGAGCCATCAGATTCTAACCAGTTAACAATGAAGAGCGAGAAGATGAGGCCGTGGAGGATGTCTGTATTGTTTGTTAGAAACTGGATAACTTGACCATTATGGAAACGTAAGGAAAAACATACTCTTGCTGAAATTCAGCGTGACCAGTGCTTCGCCGGCATACTGGCGATAACTGTCCACGCAAAATGTAATGGCAGTGGTACTTCCAAGACAGCAGCCGAAAGAGATCAGTCCAAAGAAGACTGTCGGCACCATGAAATGATCCCCAACCTCAGCGCTCCAGCCAAAGCCCATCAAACCGATGACGGTTGAAAGGGCAATGGGAATAGCCATGACTAGGCGGAACTCTGGCTCATAGACGCCACCATTGCGGCGCGCAAGGTAACGGGCGACGACATCCGATACTTTGCCTGCCACAGCCGTGCCGAGTAAGCCGCCAATAAAGGGGGAAATGTAGATCAAGCCGGTCTGTAGTGCGGTGAAACCGTAATGTTCGCCACTTTCATAAATCACCGCGACAGACTCTGAGAGCACAATCAGCCAACCAACTGACAAGGCGTACACCGCGCTCGACCATAGGACAGATGGATACGCGAAAAGAACGAATGGTCGGATCGCAATCTTAATCCACTGATCATGTGCGATTCTTCCGTTCCAAACTTTCAGCATCGACAGGTAGGGTGTCTTGGGCTTGTCACGAAGGCGGTTTGTGTAATGAATAGCAGTACTTATGGATGCTCCTGGTTCAAGAGATTCACTGCGTGTTGGCGAGACTGCGCTCGCTCGGCCTGCTTCGGGATCCGTCCGGTTCTGAAAAGCGACGGTTGCAGGGGGAGGGTGAGGCAACCCATCCGGCTTCTCAATTGCAGGGGTCGAAGGCTCCGTTATAATGTTATCATCTGAAGTGATGGTATGAACATTTGGCGGGAGGTTTTCAACATCTCGCAGAGGACTGATTTTCTCGTCGATACCTGGGCCCTCCGACACTCCCTGGCCCTCAGCCTCATCGGCAAACCCAACATGCGCATGTTTGGGCTTTCGAGGCAGTTGTGGAGCATCTTCTTTCTCGGGCTCAGTAGGCTCATCATGTATCTGAGCATGCGATCGGCGACCACGAAATCCATGGGAAACCAGATCAGACACAGTTCGAGCCATATGTGGGCGTTTGTGGTGGTGACGTCTCGGACGAGGCGTGCGATCCCAGAAAGTTTCTGGCAGAAAAAAGAAAATGAGAACCCAGCAAGCACCGACAATAATGGAGACGATCCAGAACACCCAGCGCCATCCAAGACTCCCGATTACCGCTGCGCTAGCGAGGGGAACAAGGTTCTTGCCGCCAAGCAAAAGCAAGGTATAGATTCCGACACGATAAGCTCTCTCGTGGAGGAAATAGATTTCGGCAATAGTTGCCGATGGTAAACATTCTACCGGACTCACCGCAATACCCTGGAAAATGCGAGCAAGAACAAGACTAACATAGCTGGGAGAAGCAGCACACCAAACTCCAGAGAGGATGAAAAGGGTCGCTCCCAGCAGATACACCGGGCGTTTGCCAAATAAAATGGCTGTGGGGGACATGATGACCGATCCCAGACCCAACCCCATCATATACAGACCAGTAGTATATGCTACTTTCTGTTTGGGTACATCGTATGACTGCGACACGTTATTGAATCCTGCTGCCAGGATGGTCGTCATTCCTCCACCCATTAAGCAGTAGAAGCCCAGAGAGATTAGCGCTGCGTCTCTTTGCCAGACTGGCCAGTTAAGAGGGTCGTTCACAGAATCATCAGGTTGTGGGTCGAGCACGATTTGTCCATCCGAAGTTCTCTTTTTTTGTGGCGCAACGGTGCGGGAGGAAGAGCGGGACGGTGGATTGGTAGAAGGTAGGGACGAGGCGGATGTACGCCGGGGTTGATGCCGCAATCCCAAGGGCTCGTTGCGATTTGATGAAAGAAGAAGAACGGTGCCTAGTTATGGTAGATCAGTATCGGAGCGCAACAGAGATTGTATCCTCCCAAGCCTAGACGGCAATGCCGCAGAAGGTAGTTTTCACGTACCGGGCACTTCATCCGTCTGTTTGTCGCTCAGAATTCCAAGTGTCGATTTTGAACGATAACTTGGTTCGTCGTCCGCAGTCCTATCATCACTGGACTTGCGTCCAAAGATCCTCTTCCACCGTGACGTCGTGTCTGCTGGGTTGTCAGATGCATTGTTGGCCGCGCCTGCGGTTGGGGTGGGCGCGTCCCCCGGAGTCTCCATTTGTTCGAGTAGGGATGATATATATGATGGTCGTCTTTAGAAGGGATTGAAAGTACTGTAAGTAGTAAATTCGGCGTTAGCAGACAGGGTTCTATTGAGTGGGATGGGATCGATGCAGAACTCACTCTATATCGATAAATGCAAGCAGATACGGTGAGATAAAGTGGGAACGATTAATAAAAAAAGCTCCGCTCCACCAAAGTTGAACTTGGCCAAGAGAGCTTCAGTTGTGAGGTCAAAGCGGTTTTTGTATGACTTCGAATGGCAGATTGGAATGATCAGCGCTTGCGATAAGAGCCAACCAGCGGCAATAGGATGGATAGACTGCGCAACATTGGGCTAAGTTGTAGAATCAAATAAGAGAGGAGGCTTTGATATGGCGGAGTGGCCAAGATCAAAGTCAAGATCTGGAGAGCTGCATGGCCGCTCAAGCTGTCAAAAAGCAGAAATGATGATCAGCCAAAGTGGCCAAAGTGGACAGGCGGTGAGGAGCCCGCGTGGTTGGCACTGTACACACAGTACTGTAGATCAGATCAGATCAGGCCAGATCACTTCAGTCAAGTGGGAAGATGAGACAGGGATAGGCGAATAATGATTAATGAAGAAAGAGGAGAGAGCAATATCGCACTGTTATATGTTGATGATGATCATTGTTGATGGCTTTATTTTGGTGCCCCGCTAAGGCTCTGATCTGCTCCGCGTGACCGCGTGCGGGTGCTCCTTTTAACTCCGAGTCCACGTTTGCGGCCATTCCATCCCCAGTGGCCCGCCCTTCTCATTGGCCCCCTCCACTCCGCATCGCCATAAGTCGATCTTCATCACGCCAGAGATATTGATCACGCCAGGATCCGATACTCGAGCACGGCCAGCACGGCCAGCACGGCCAGCTGATCCTTCGTGTATTGGTTGTCCGCATCTTGCCCAGAGTGAGATACCAAGCTCAAAGAGCAGGCAACCAAACAAGTCCGATGGTGAAGGTGCATTAGGCCATTTTTTAAATCCCTCGCGCCCCACTCACCCCCCTTTAGTCCCGGATTACAGTTGAAACACTGACCCTCTTGCGGGCACTTTGTTGTCAGAAAAGCATCGGAGCCATCAACTGGATGTCTTCACGGCTTAGCGTCGGCAAGCTGTTGCTCATCTGATATGCTCTTGTCTGTCCCAGCTGACTTAACACAGGTTTGGCAGACGTCATCTTGCAGGGGACCACGCCGGACCGCGGGGTACTGCCGTTTATCTTTCTCCTTGCTCGAGCTTCTGGTGCGCTTCCCGCGATAATATAACTTAAAGCCATGTGCTTCAATCGTTAAATTGCGTCATGTCCGTATTGACCGCTGATCTACGTCCAATCAAACGAGTCGGTCCAGATGTTAGTGTTTGACAACGTGTTCGGAAATATCCTAGCGTACATCTTGAGCGTTGATCAATATCGTCCATCCCGAGCTCCTTGTCGAGCCGGACCCTCCAATTTTCAGCTACAGCCTTTCGATATCTCTTACACTAGGATTCTTCCCCTAGACTATCCCTATTAAAGCAGACTCTTGTCACGGATACTGAACTGCAGATCTTGTCCCCCCGGGCCGCTTTTCTGATTCTCTGGTAGTAGTGTGAAAGCTTAAATATAATTTAGCTGTAGCCGGATCCCTTCCACCTTGTTTCATGTAGTTACACAAAGACTAAAACACGTGTTTCGGCGATCGAACCAGGGTAAAGTCAAAAACCAGAAACGACTAGTAGAACTTAAACATAAAGACTACGAGTCCTGAGCAGGGCAACGGTCTCGTTAGAAACTGACCAATCACTTATTATCTATAAGGGTCAACATCCCATGTCCAAAATATCCTTGACTCATACAATATAGAATGTCATGAGTGCTATGTGAACTAGATTGATTGTCTAGGTTACTGGGCAGGGGAAAACTAGACGCTTCAGCTTATCATGGCCTTCTGGGAACTATAACCACCATAACCACCTGGTATATAGTGCATCCGAATCTACATTCTTAACGGGCTACTGGTCTGTGACCTATTGGAATATATATTCTCTCAAAAGTGGTTATACGCCAGTATTTTCTTGGCCTCTAGCCATGAAACCCCTAGACACACGAGCCCTTGAACGCCTTTCCCATAGCAAATAATAATAATCATACACCCAAAAGCCCCTTAACTTGCGGAAGGAAATCAGCATTCTCGGTAGCATAAGCAACCTCCCAGACAGACACGCCTCCCATATTTTCGTGCGCCATGAAGGGCAATAGGGCTGTCTCAAGGAGAGCTGGTGCCACGTAGCCCATCCCGGCCTGCGGAGTGCCTGCCTGGCTCCCGGGCACTCCAACAAAGATCTTGGGCGATTTGGGAGAAGCCTGACTAGCCTGGTCCAGCCAAGTATTCAAATTAAACTCCCGCTTTGCAAGCTGAGCCCGACGAGCCGACGGACCACCAGACAGACGGGCTGAAGGCTCTTCCGATCGGCGAGTATATCCGCCAGGAATGCCACATTCTGGGTTGTTGTAGAATTGTACAAAGATTGCGTCGAACATGCCCATGTTATCGGTCAGTACACTAGCAAGGTTCTGGTCTGGGTATTGGCACTGTGGCGCGGCAGTCAATACGAAATCCGGTGTGTTTTGTTTAAGCTCGTTGAGCTTCTCCGTAAATGGAAGTAGATTGTTCATGGCCATCTCGAAGTCGAAGTCGAAGCCGTTTACGGCTACTCCGCCGAAGTAAGTCGCACCGCCAGGCCCGTACATGTTCCAAATTTGTTGAGCCATGTCTTGTGCTTCTTCAGGAGTGTCCCATCCGCCTTCTTGGTATGTCTCTCCGCCGAGAGATAGCAAAATGGTTTTCCCTTGGTCCTGGCACTGTTTGATCTCATCTCTAGAGACAGTGTGAGAATTTGATTGAAAGAAAGATGATGGTACTCAATACAGTAATACTTACCCAGTTACAGGTGCGCCAAATGTTACCTGTGGTGTTCCCTTCAGAGAGGTGACGAATGACAATTGGAAGATCTGCACTCGTTAGTCTTAGTCCAACCCCCTTTGAAAGGGCTCAATAGATCATAGTACATACGTCAATATTCGAATCTAGAGAGTAGTTAGTCATTGAATTGCACATCAAAAATTGGAAACGCCACACTTACTCACACAGTAGGTCGCCAGGCTACCGGTACCATCTAAAAATAATTAGTTTATGCCTCTCAAGCAACCATAAATTGAACTTACCCCAGTAGGTAGCCACCCTTTTCGTTCCATCGTCAAAGACGCTTGCATTAACACTTTGCAGCGACGCGAAAAGTGCCGCAGCATATAGTACGCTCTTGAAGCCCATCTTGTCTTCAACGATATAGATATGAACAATGTCCGGGTTAAAATTGAAAGAAAATTTGACAGCCCAGCGTCGCTTAGACGAAGTCCTAACAGAGACCAGCTCACTTGAATAACTGAAGAATGTATCCTAAGGAAAAGATGAAATTCTTCATGAGCATTCAATCACTCTATATAGCTCCCTCCGTATTGGGGTCCAAGCCTTTTTGGCCCCGGGGGTAAAATTACGAGGGACTAAATTCGAGCTTCATTACTGGATTCGTATCCAATCGCCTTTAGCATGACCGTATAGGGAATTTTTTACCCTTGACGGAATCTGGCCCTCGGAGCTAGATCCACTTTGATCGCTCAATTTCGCAGTGAGGAAATATAATGTATGTATGCTGCTGCTTATTGTAGAGTAGAAGCTCCTTCCTGGCCCTGGAATTGGGGCCAATGGGTGGCCCCCAATTCCCGGCAAACTAGTGGGGGCCATGTTATTTTTACTCCCGCGTGGGTACTGATGGCACCTCGGATTTGCTCATACGAGGCGCCATTTCACTCTCAAAGGAGTTAGCGGTGCGAATATTAAAATGATCGCAGTCTACATCTTCATTTGAATACGAAAAAATTGTCATCTCGGTCCGATACAGAATTGTTCCTGACAAGGGGCCAAATTGGATTCGAATCCATCAGCCCTCCAAGCTGATTATAGGGGTCAATCAGTCTCTAGCGAGCCTTGGCCAGACCAATTGCCCCAAATTGATTGAGTTTGGTAGGTATATGGATATGTGAATATTTATTTCTACTTTTATCTCATCTCATAGGGCATGGTCAGCTTGTAATCTACGGGCCTAACTACCCCTAGCGGCCCCAGGGGTTCCTCGGCCCCAACCTGCAAGATGTGAGCTACTAGTGCGGGAAATGGGTTGAAAACTCCTGCTTTTCTAAGATAGTATTCAATTGCGTCATCCAGTACAAGCCGGCCTTAGCAATATTGTGCGGATGAATTTTGATAGGCTATTTGTTAGACAGTGATTAATCCACTGACCATGTAACAGTAGCAGCCAATGGCCCCCCTGTTGAAGGATAAAATTGATCATACAAATTTTCAGTTACATAAAAACCTCCAAGTTCCCCCCGGTGTTGATATTGAATACTAGTTGGAACGGGCATAAATTGTTTGTAGCCTCTACTCGATTTTTCTATCTGTCAGTACATTTGAGCTGAGACATGCTAGTTACTAATTTATACTACAGCACAGTTCACTAAAATCTACACTATTTGAATCATAGCTTGACTACTAGTAGTCGATCTATTGTCACATCTGAACTAGTAACTACCACCAGAGCACTTGCTACTGGAAGTGTAGACAACTATATATATTTCAAGACTGGGAGCATGGAGCCTCAGGCGCTTCATGGCCTAGATGCCCGCCCATCAGATCTCCCACTTCGGTTCTAGGTGACCAATATCACGCCTAGGTAGTATGATTTCCCCCTTCCTCCCCATGAGACATATGCTACCGAGTACCTATTAGATCTCTACTTCACTAAATTCATCACTGTTTACCCTATTTATTACTGCTCCTTCCTAATATGATAGGCGGTCACTCCTTATCAACTGCTTCCGGTGAGGGCATCACGTGCCACCCCCTTTGAAGGAATCTTGGCAGTCTCAAAACATTGGATTCGTTCATTCCTTCGACAATTCTCGTACTTCATAATATTTGCTTTTCTTCTGCTCTTTTACTTCTTGTTTTTTTCTGTTGATTCTGTGCATTTAGACACGCCACCTTCCCTTTGGTCGCGTGCGCTGATTCGACCTCCCCTTGCGTTAGGACCCGTGGCAATTTGAAATTCGACAACCGCAATTGATTGTCGATTGTCTTTCTCACCAATTTACGTCTCTTTACTCCAACTCCCCGACCGCAGTCGCCGCCGTGTCACTCTTTTCGCGGTGATAATCGCCTCATCATCATCATGAAATTGAACCTCTCCTCGCCGTTAATCCTCTTCCTCCTTCCCGCTATTTCGGCTGCCTTGGCCGACGCCAAGCCGAATGCCCAACCAACTGCTCGTGCTTCATATGGATCTCCTGAACTTGGATCTCGCTACGTTGACTCTGACACGTACGTCTCAGGCAATGCTGTCAAGGGGTCATCAGGCGCCCCTGTGGATGGAAAGGATGGCAAACCGCACGCGGGCCCATGGGTAGAAACCGGCGCAGAGCGCGACCGAAAAAGTGCTGGGACGATCATTACAGAAAACGATGAATATGAACTTGTACCATCCAAGCTTGATACAAAGATTCCGTCCTCTGATCACCTCAGTACCAGCGATGGAAAAGTGATCCCGCATTCCAATGGCGGCGTCATGGATGACCCGAATCGAGCGGGCCCGAAAGAAGGCACAAGAGGAACAGAGGGCGGTGTATCGGTGAAAGGGAAAGAGAATCAGTATACTGAGAAGGTACCCGGGAGTCCCAAAGAGGCGCCTCCGCTGCCGCACAGTGAGAAGCAGAAGTTGCCGTCGGACAGTGATAGCACATCTGGAAGCGCTGGCCGCACGGCTGATGAAGCTGGCACCCTAGGGATGCTGGAGGTATGACATACTTTTCTATAGCATTGCTATGCTTCTAGCTGACAAAATTTATACAGAAACCTGCCGATCTCCCGAACAAGCCCCACGATATTCCTCACCCCAAGCCCCCATCACAGGCCCAGAATGATCCGTTGGCCATTGGGCATGGATCTGCCGGGTCTGCTAGCTCCTCAACAACCTATGACAAGAATCCTGACCTCGTCGAAGAAAGCGATGGCCTCCACTCGCTTGTATTTGCATTCACTATGATCATCGTCTCCGAAATCGGTGACAAGACATTCCTTGTAGCCGCACTGATGGCCATGAGACATCCTCGCCTGGTTGTCTTCACCTCCGCATTCTCCGCTCTGATCGCCATGACCGTTCTCTCGGCTGTTCTCGGTCACGCTGTTCCCACGTTAATCCCCAAGTCCGTCACCAAGTTCATGGCAGCGATCTTGTTTTTGATATTCGGTGCAAAGATGTTCAAGGAGGGCCGTGAGATGTCCCCCGACGAGGGCGTGGGTGAGGAAATGCGAGAGGTGGAGCAGGAGCTGGAAGAGAAGGAACAAGAGCAAATCCGTCTCGGCCGTCGCCGTTCATCTGTCACGCCCCACAACTTGGAGGCCGGCCGAGCTGGCGGTCGTCCCAAGTCTCGCGGAAACCGACTGCCTTCACCACCAGAGAGCGTTTCCTCCTCTTCCTCTCGTGGCTCTTCTCCTCAGCCCCAGCGTCGCCTGAAGGAATTCAGCGCCGGCGTGAGCAATCTTTTCTCCCTTCTCCTCAGCCCGGCCTGGGTTCAGACCTTTGTTATGACTTTCTTGGGCGAATGGGGCGATCGCAGTCAGATCGCCACCATCGCCATGGCTGCCGGCCAGGATTACTGGTGGGTAACAATTGGCGCAATCACTGGCCACGGCATCTGCACAGCTGCCGCTGTTATTGGTGGTCGTGCTATCGCGGGCCGGGTCAGCATGCGTGTTGGTATGTTCCTCCACCTTATTTCCTTTCTTTAGTTCCTTTTTAGACTGACTTTTTCTTCTACAGTTACCCTGGGCGGCGCCGCGGCGTTCCTTGTATTCGGCATTATTTATCTCATTGAAGGCATTTATTGAAAATCATCTGGGCGACTTCACTTCGGTTGGTTATTTGGGTGGCTTGCATAGGTGTAAAAGTCAACATTTGACGTTCTGTTACATATTTTAATTAATGATATAATTCACCACGAAGGACTTTTTAGAATCTGGTCTGAACGATTTCTCTCGGTTTCCCTTAGCAATATTGGAATTTCCCTCAATTAAGCTAGTGTGCTTTAAAAATAGACAGGAGCAACCACCGGAAACTACAGCTGGCGAAAGAAATAACCTTCTAAATGGTCGAATCGCTTTCGTCAGAGCAATATCCAAGTTTCGTATCAGAACCATTCAATGCGGCTTTGGCATCATCCACACTGATCCCCGATACTGAAGCAAGGTAGTAGCGGTGATGATAGGGGTCGTATTCATCGATGTTCTTAACACCATCACCCCAGCCTTCACGATGCTCATCATGAGCATGATCAAGTAGCTCAAAGCGATCACGATAAAACTCTTGTCGTTCCAGACTTAGCTTGAAGTTGATTTCTCGAGCGTTCGAACAACACCCACACTCTAAAGTGCAGTGTCCAACTCAAAGTTGTCCAGCCAAACTCCTTTTGCCCTGCGAGCTGACACAACATCCACAACCACGACCGCAACATCCTCCACGGCCTATGCAGTCTTCCACGAGAACTGGATGCATATACCACATAGTATTAGATCTCCATAACTCTCTTCAAGGGACCGGAACTGCCATTAAATAGCCGCTCCGGTACCACCATTCTCGGTGCCAGACCCTATTGCTTTCTTTGAGTACATCTAGTGTCCTGCTATCCAATGTTTTCTGGATAGAGGTCCCCCTTCTATATCTGTCTCAATGCGAGCTCTTTTTGGCAATTTGACCGTAGAATATACTCTGCGTGTAAAAATAAAGCAACACCATCATATACCCCCATTTTGGGGCCCCTCTCGTGGAGATTATATCGGTATCTTTGCAAGGTAGCAAAACATCCCCTCTTCTTCAGTAGATCTTCTTCTGGTGTTTTGTCGCCCGGTAAACGCAGCAGCTCAGGATCTAAAAATAGTTGCTTCCTCAGGAAGGCGCCCATAGCCAAACGTGCAGGCAAGGGGCAGTGAGGGGAGGTTTGAGGGTGATATCTGTTTTTTTTTTTTTTTTTTTTTTCTTCTTTTTTGGCCAATATCGCAAGGAAAGAGAGAGGTAGTGAGCGCTTTGCTATTTTCATGGACGTTTCATGATGACGTTCAATTGATGCGACTATAGTGTAGCCAACCTCGATAGTTGTTCGGACAAGATGGGGTTCCCAATATATGATAGCTATGGCTATGGTAGCTGCCGAGTGGTTGACGAGTCCGCAGCCGTACTTGTCCAAATTGGTGGCAATGTCTCCCACCTCAGGCCTATCCTATGGCAGGTGCCTGTCACCTCACCTCGCTTGATCACCAACCCTTCGGATACCACCCATCATTGGCTATTGGCAATTGCCTCCCTTTCCGCTATGTGAGTAAAGATGAATGCCAATTTTGACAGTCTGCAACTGAAGTATTGGTAATGCCTGACTTGACTTATGTCATGTCCAACTGAAGCTAATGACGATAGAACAGGACTGCAAAGCTCTGAGAGCCCGCGAGCTAGTATCCAAAGCGATATGATAAACACCTGTTGATTCGGAAATATATGCGACAATTTCACCCTGGAACCTCGTGGGCAAGCAGTTTTCGGCCTGCGCCAATATCGATTCCTGGGCAGGAGTCTGGTTCAAGATCCATGGCACAAGAACTGCTCCTCCCAACCAAGTCCAAGCCGCCTTTGACGCCTTCAGGAAAAGGATGAGTGAAATGGGCGTACGAATAGGAACTCGTTTCAGTACTTTTGCTCCTGATCTTACAGGGAAATAAAGAGAACAGAACGCAGCAAATGACATTGTAATGCGAAGCAGGTCCGACAAAGGTTTCAAGCTCCTAGTGATTGTGGTAGCGACGCAAGAGCGTATTTTCCGCTAAATCATAAAAATTTCCTGTATGTTCTATGTACTGGTCTATATACCCGGGGGGCTCCGAGTCTCTATCAATTCCAAGTTGTATATAAGAGTCACCATCAATCGTCCGTTTGGTGAAAAGTAGGCTGCGAACCAAGAGAAAATCCTTAAAATACCACTTCTTCATTCTTCCGTCTCCACTTGCCACCAAATGCCTGGAGTATGATGGTCGGGATCACACTGACTGCCACGATCATACCACACACAATGCCTGAGCTGGCAGCTACACCCACGCTGTCAAACATAGAAGTAAACCTAAATCAGTGTTAACAATCATGCATCTCAAATTTATTGCCAACTTGAGGTTATCTCACCAGAATGGACCAAGGAAGCCCCAGATTTGACGAACAAAGGTAATGAAAACACCCATGCTCGCGGCCTCTTGCGGGTGGGTGTCAATCGCATAGGTGACCATGACCGTGGTAACCAACTGACTTCCCGCAGCAGCAATACCTGTACCAACAATAGGTGTGACTGTCCAAGTCCCGGCAGGGGCTTCTTGCGTGCAAACAAGGAAAACGATAAGACCCACACAGGCAAGGGCGAAGCCGAAATAGCTCAGCCAAAGTCGGAACTCCGGGTCTGCTTTTCCTTGTGTCCGCTTCATGCGCATTCTCATCCAGTAGTCTGATAGGCTCCCGCCCATTTGCTCGCCAATTACAGATCCAATGATCATGCCGAGGAATTGAAGACCAACTTGTTCACTGTTGAGATTGAATTTTTCTTGCAGAAGTTGCGGAATTTCCACGGTGGTCAAAATGTTGCCGAAGAGGAACACCATAGCATAGGCACAGGTTGGTAGGACAGCGGAAGGATGGGCGAACAGAGTCAATGGCTTCACAAATTCGAACAATGTGAAGGGTGTAGGATCAATCCGGCGGATCGAGATGTATTCTCTCTTGAAAGTTGACTCGTCCCTCCACTCGCCACTATTGACATAGCGAGTTTCGGGTCCAAAGAAGAGGTAGAGAATAAACTGACCTCCATTAATCTATAGCAGAGACAAATATAGTGAGCAAATAATATCCATATTTCTGGAAGATGTCTTACCATGGCCAGAACCCAATAAATCCACTCGTAGCCAGCCCGATAAGCGACAAAGCCGAAGATGAATGGCCCCAAAGGGACTCCGAGTGTAATCATCACAGTCCAAATACCCATATAACGAGCACGATCTTTCTTAAAAGTAGTCTCCATCACCACAGCACTCCCAATGGCGGAAGCTGGGGCGATGAAGAATGCCGCAAGAGCCCTACAGGCCGCGGTTGAACCATAAGTAGTACTTTTCGCACATCCCACATTGCATACGAGAGTGCAAATCAATGACAGTAAAAATATAGGACGGCGACCAAATCGGTGGGAAAGGGGTTTCCAGAATAGTGGTGCACCTCCAAGGACGGCAATTTGCAGGGAGGTTAGATAACTGGCTGACTGATTGGAGACACCGTATCTCTCTACAATGTCTGCGTATGCAGGAATGATACCGGCTGCTGCAAATGTACCCATGCACGCGTGAAAGGCGACTAGGATGAGGTTCATAATTTTCTGTAGCCATTATCGGCACTTGGTCAGTGATTTGCCGAAGCGGAATCCTCATCTGAGGTCCATTTCTCGAGGGAAAAACGAAAAACCAACCTTCCATTCGGGCCAGTTATAGGGATCCGCAGGGTCCATTGCAGGGATTGGATCGAGATCCAGCGTGCCATGACGCTCCATCAAATAATCGCGGTGTGGTTTGGATAGCTGTGCCAACTGTGCATTATGGTTGTTCATGTTGGTGGCGTCTGGCGCACTCTCGATGAATTCCATATTCTGTTTTGCGTACGCTTCTTCGATCTCGTGGTTAGCAGCCGAGGGCTGCTCCATCTCGACGGATACGGCCATGGTCGTTGTGTTGTCGGCTTAGAACGTGAGTTGTAAATGCCCCAGCCGCGATTGGAGAGGATGAAGATTTTGGCAGAAGGGATTGCCCCAGAAAGATGGAGTACCCCGAGGGTTTCTCTCATGGGGTATTTCCGTCAAAGATCCACCCACAGTTCCGTACATCCGTGGAGACACCGTAATGTGAAGTTTTTGCACCGCGGTCGCTTGCGTGGCAAACCCACTAGGTCCTCACGCGTCGAAGGGAGGAGATTTAATCCCTTCCCTTTCCCACAAAAAATATAGCTCTGACCAGCTTGGAAAAAGGGGCTTCCTCTAGCCATGACAAAATCCAGGCCCAACTTCCAGGAATTCTGGGGTCCTCCGTGGGGATGATCTGGAGCGAAAATGTTTCTTACGGGTAAGTCTTTTGCAGGTGGGGTGTGGGGAGCAGTTCATCATAAGCAACAGTTTGCCACATCGATAAGTCTGCATAAATTTTTGGTCACATACCAGGCTATCATGCAGGCAGTAACTCACATTCACGGTGAGGGTAGCAAGCTTCGAAAGAATCGGGGCCAATATAGCTGAGTCGCACTAGCTGATCGACGTGGCGCATGGCGTACTCCTCGAGCCAAGCATGCGGCTCTATTTTAGTGCGCTGCGTTCGTGAGGGCGAAATAAATAGATATTGGCCGCCAGTCCTCTCACATAATATCGAGCTATTCCATCGAGAATGATTCCCTTGCGACGATAAACTTCCAAAATCATAAAGCGTTTTGTCGATGAGTGCAGAGAGGGTGGCTCCACCCCCCCCCTGAAATTGACAACCAACGAGGCCCAAGCTTGAACTTGGACTCTTTTGGCCTGGTTTTGAGGGCTTCGACTCCCTCTCCTATCCCCTGCCAGGGACTCGGAGCTCGGCGCTTTCAATAATTTCCACCGATTTCAATTAACATTCACTATATTCTTGGGTACTGCATGTTTACTGTAATGCCATGTCTCAGGACTTCAGCGGCTCTAGATAAAGTTTTTTTTTTCGAAGCTTTATCAAGCATGGATTGTGGAGAACAGGGTTTCTCACCCGCTCAGCCGTACTTGGGCTGCACACTGACAGGTTAGTAGTATAACTAGTGGGTGAACATCTGGGAATCTCTGCTTTTGTATAATTCTTGAATGAAAGAGGGGGACGAGATGAAATTTCAATTTTGACCAAGCCAGTCTTGCATTCAATTGCTATGCATTTCCACTCTGATTCCAGGTTAGAAGATTTCTGACATGGTGCATTCAAAACCTCGTAGTCTCACGCTAAACATTATCTGTATATACACAAAAGTATCTTACCGCCCGTCAATTGAGTCGGCTACAAAAAAGTAATAGGGTTAAGCGGCCAAAAGAACATGCCAAAATGTGCTGAACCAGGAGGGTTGCAGACATCTCCATCAAAATAATTCAGCCAAAGTCCTCTGCGACTCCACCAGTGGGCCGCTAGCGAAGAGTAGACCTAGAAGAGACTCTTGTTTGTCTCAAATCATCGCCGTCTCTGTTTTCTGAATTCTCCCCGGCCATGAGAGGAACATCTGCTGGCAGTTGTGAATCATCGCTCAATGGTACTTGAGATGTGTGGGCCCTTGTCCGAATCAGTACGCAGCCTGCCAGCACGAGGGCAATGACTGCTATCGGGGCGCAAATAGCGATGGCTATCTGTGCCCCAAATGGCACCCTGTCGACAGGGTACATTCCGTTATCAGAATCCCTCGGTGCTGAACTTGTTACCAGATTGATACGAGGCTGGTATTGAACCATTGTTATCGTGCCGGTGAGTGTAGTGGACTCGCAAGAACGCGCCTTGGTATAACTAATGTAAGGTCCGGAAGTTGTCCTCTCTACGGACAAGTCTGAGACGGTGCAGTAGATGGGAGTTACGCCACAAACAAATCCACTGCATTTTTACTGGTTAGCTAATCATCCTCCACGGTACTTTGCGATGGTAGAATATTAACCTAGGACAGCACCCGTATCCTGTCTCTCCAAGTTTCAGCATTTTCCACATCGGCCACTGCGTCGGATTTGCGAGATCTGAGCTAGTCTTCAATCCCCGGGTCACTTCGCAGGCAGTGGTAAACCCCTGTGGACATGCATTGCCAGGTGAATAAATTTGAACTCGACTCATATCGAGATGCTCAGGTGTTGCGGATGACGGAAAGCAAGCTCGGTCATAGTCCAGAGTTGAGACATCGCTCTCAGGAGAGGAGCAGGTTCGGCCGTAATGGTAATTTACCCTATAAGGGTAGTCCGACTCCCATGCTTTTATTAGCTGGGAGCATTTCGAAGGTGGCGTGAATGTGGTCGTTAGAGGGCCGACTACTGACGGGGTGTAGACTTCGTATGCGCCTGCAAAGCTATTTGCGGTGATGTATTCTGGAAGACTGGTCATCGTTGCGTCTAGCTCAATGAATGGGGAAGAATGGAACTTTTGCGCGATGAAAAAGCAAAAGGACTTTTCGAAATATGCCAAGACGTGTGACAGAGAGGGGGGCAGCTAAGACGCACTAGAGCCTCCTCCTGATCTCCTCTCCCCCCCGCCGCTTCCTCCGATCTTGAAAATCGTATCAGGGATTGTTTCTGAAATATCCATTATTCCAGAGAGACCCTCCTATGTACAATGTCTCAATTCATTCGTCTAGGACCTCTGCCCAAACAACGCTCTCGATCCACATCCTCTGCACAAGACGGCAATCAACGCCGAAGGAAAGACAGCCCCGGTGAACCCAAAACTCCCATATATCCAACTTGGTTCGATCGGTTAAATTGGTCTGCCGAGGTCTTTTCTTCATTCCTAGCTCTCAGTGCCTTTTCCGTTCTCGTTGTCGTCCTCCATCACTACGATGGGGTCTCAGCTACTGCATGGCCATTTGGTGTATTGACGCTGAACGGTCTAGTCGCTTTGCTAGCCACAGTGACCCGTGTGGCTCTTTCAGCTTTGCTATCAAGTTCTATCGGCCAGGGAAAATGGCTATGGTACGCAGGGGCTTCCAAGAAACACCGTTTCAGAGACATGGACGTTTTAGATCAGGCATCACGAGGCGCCTGGGGAAGTCTCGGCCTTTTGTGGAACATCCACGGAATTAATCTTGCGACATTCGGTGCCTTGATGACGATTCTGACTCTGCCTTTTGACGTATTCTCTCAGCAGGTTCTCGCAACGAGGACGCGCCCCGTTGTAGCCCATCCTGCCTCGATTTCACAATTAGCCAACATCGCCCGTGCTGAAGTTTTTACGAGCAATAGCGGTGGCTCGGGAGATCTGACGAGTCCCGGTCTATCAATGACTTCAGCATGGTATGCTGGGCTTCTTGCATATAATGCGACTGAATTGCTGCCGACTTGCTCAACAGGAAATTGTACCTGGCCAATAGTCTCATCTTTAGCCGTGTGTGGTCAATGCACAGATGTCGCCTCGGATCTCACAACCAACACTCCACATGGCCCTCTACTCGAAGAATGGAGCAACTTTTCCCTACCAGATGGAACAAAACTTGCGAATCATTTCAGACACAACGGCAACAACTACCTTCTACTGCAAGCCTCATGGGCCAACGAAGCCTACCCGAACCTTAGGTATAAGACTTTCGAGCAAGATCCGGAAAATGGATATATGATGCTTGCACATTTTGAAACAATTAGTTACCATATTCCCAAAGAAACTTCGGGTTGGGGATTAAATTACACGGTCGCAAACGAATGTGCACTCTGGTTCTGCGTGAAGGCGTACAATACTTCCATGACCAATGGTCAGCTCACCCAGAGGACTGTCGGCGAATGGAGATATGTCGATAAAAGCTCATATCTAGATTGGAAAAAATATGGGCAGGATGCCAAGGACCTGGATATCACCGAAATGGCGTTGAATTTCACCAAGCCTCCGGCCAAATTCAATGTGCCAGAGAATACGAACTTCATTGTTGGTACGAATGCACTCAGTAACTTTTCGGATCTGGCGTCCAGATCATTTCCTTCACAAGTCTGGCTAAGAGCTCAGTCTATGCGTCACCAGATCGATGCTACTAATTCATCAGCTGGGTTATGGAGTTATATTGGCCGAATGGATTCCTACATCGAAAATTTCGCTGCTGTCTTAACGCGAGCCCTACGGACAAGCTCTCCTACATCTCCTTTTACCGATACCCATTACTTAGGGACGGCTCACCGAGACGAGGTCTATGTGCATGTACGCTGGGCTTGGTTAGCATTTCCAGCTTTCATGCTCGTTAGCGGCTGTGTGTTGACTCTCGTCACTGTCTGGTTTACAGATAGAAGCGTTGTTGGGGCGTGGAAATCGAATGCGATGGCACTGCTACTCACGGAGGTGTCTGACCGGATACAACATGCAGCGATGGGAGCTATGAATTCAGAGGGGGAATTCCTAGATCTTCGTGTCGGTGAAGAACGAGTGGCTTTGTCACGGATGGATAGTAAATGGCATTTGGATTGATCTTTGAAATTGAATAGTAGTTAGAATGGGAAATATCCTGGCCAGTACTAGTATAATTATATCAATGATACACCGGCATACTAAGCTTTGAAACTGCTCTATATATAGCCCCCTCTTAATAACTACCGTGACATAATTACAGGGTTAAGTGACGCTCTGTTGACAGGGTACATTCCATTAATAGAATCCCTCGGTGTTGACCCTCAACTTCAAGTTATTACTCCAGATTGATACGATGCTGGTACTATTGAATCGTTGTTATCGTTTCGGTCAGTGTGGTGGAGCGGGTTCGACAAGGGCCATCGCGTCGCGTCGATAATGGTCGGCACTAATGGTTTGGCACTTTTTGGATTGATCATTGAAATAGGTGGAGTGGGAAATGATTTTGGCTAATATCATTTGATCAATGAAATACCGGAATACCCTTGAGACAGCTCTATACATATCTATAGCTATCTCCTCCAGTATCCAAAGGCTCAACTTCAGTTCTGCTTCCCCGCAATTGCGGGGTAGAACCCCAAACCCCCAAACCCTCAAACCCTACCTCAAAACCCTAAACCTCCATCTGTAAACCCTAGACCCTACAACAGGCGGGGCCGCAATATGGTCCGTGCTGCCGCGACCAGTCACCGGATAATATGATAGTCCGGTTACGCCTCCGCAGTCAGTCCGGGTAATCTGATATTCCGGTTCCGAGTGAGCCCCTGACCCGAAAACCCTGACACGTATTCTAAACATCATCATCTCCATCGCTTTGCAAATCATTTTCCATCCTAATTATTTCTCGCCATAATCCTGCACTACCAGATTGTGTCGGGCTTGTGAGTCTCCACGTTATAGTGCGTCAAGTTTATCTGCGTTTGGTTGTACCGCCAGAGATGGCGCGTGTTGCCGGGGAGGTCCACCGGCGGGTCACGAGGAGCCAGAGTCGTGAGCTTGAAGATCCAGCTCACTCTCGAAATGCAAGATGGAGTGCTGCCCCTGGAAAGGGAGCTGGAAGGTCCAGCTGTGAGTTTTGATCCCCTAATAATTGATCTTTTCTTCCATTTCTGAATTACGGCAAATTCCATTCTCTATTACCCGGACTGTTGATGTCGCTCTGCACCGTGCCATTCTAGTCATATAATGGACCCCAATGACCATTTCTGACCTTTGCAGGGCTAAGCACGGTGACCGAGAATTCACCAGCCATTTCCCGCGAGAAATCCGCCTCTGCCGTCACTTCTGTTGTACCCGAGTCCCCGGAGCACTACGAGGGCAATATCTCTGGCACAACATTCTTGCCCCAAGAGGACTCCGGACCAGAGGATACCGAGCTCGAACCTATTGTCATGGTTGATGAGCTTCCAGGTTTGCAGGAAGCATCTGATCGCCTTTTGAATCTCCTCAAAACCAACGCCCACGACCCAAGACAAGTTGTTGACGCAGCCAAAAAACTTAGCAACCCACGAAACACCGAGAATAAGCGTTTAAAACCAGCAATCAGGAAGTTGATTTCACAGATGAAGACCTTCGGGTCTGAGCGATTTATTGATGTCGCCGAGGTTCAGGACCTAATCCCGACCGTGCATTCGAACGATGCAGCACGTCCATGGTATCCATCACCCGCACTGCAAAGGGCCAATTGTGCTCGCTTGGCACTAGATATTCTTCTGGCAAGCACAGGATCGCAGTCTCCTAGTGAGACCATTCAAACACTTGAGATTGAATTCCCCGCGCCTTTCATGAGCCACATTGTCGACGGCAATCAAACCGTGCCGATTGGGGGCAGCACCGCCGCTCAGCCAACCTTTGAAATGGCCCTTGAGATTCGGACGCAATTTGCCCTCCTAGAATTAGAGCAGCGCGAAAAAGAGAAGGGCTTTGACCCCCGCTCTATTCTAGAGAGCGTGTTTTACGGTGACGGAAATACCTCAGACACCAGCCCTCTCCGTGGGTTCAACCTCTCAGAGACTTTTGCTGATGAAAATGGTCATCTCCCAAGCCGTTTCCAAGACAGAGTTAGCGATCGCTTCAGTGAATTAGAATATTCTTTGCAAGATGATGATGGAAATCTTAATATCAAAGGCCTGAAAACTAGTTTTCGGAGTCGATTCCTCGTCTGCGCCGCACGCTTTGTACAGAGCCGCGACAAAGAACTTCGACGAGAATTGGAGCTTCTGCCAAAATTTGAAGATGTTAAGGACCATATTGAGAGCATCATCCAAGCCAGGGAAAATGGAGGTGACCAGCAGGTGACGGATCGACCGGAGTCGGTCATTGAAAGCGCAGTTGATCGTTCATCCCCCATGGCAGAAGAATCGCAAAAAAGTCAAAACAATGAAGAGAATTCCCACGAGAACGAACTCTTTGTTGCTTGGTCTTCTCCACTCCAGCCCCAGCGGACATCTCAGGAGTCGGTTGATCAGGGAGCCCCTGCCATCCAAGCAAAACAACCAACACCCAAGAGTGATCACAGAAGGAAATCATCCAAGCAGTATGTTCGTTCGTATCGTCAGCTGTGGTAGCTACTGACACCCCTGCAGCAATGACCTCAGTCGCAACATGGATTTCCTTCAGCGGCGGAGGGAAGCCCGCCAACAGCAGCAAATGGCCAAATCGTCGCAAGAAAACGTCACTCGTTCATCGAATGCTAGCAGCATGGTTTTTCCATCCCCCGGCGAGATCATTCGGAATCCTGAGGGTGTCACTGCGCCGGAGGAGATTGCCCAGACACCCGAACAAGAACTGAGATACCCGCCGCATGATAATGATGACACTTTTATCAACGATGGCGAGGAGCTGGATCTAAGGAATTACAGACATAGTGAGCTCATGCAGTCGACTAGCCCCCCTGGATCCGAGCGAACTCGCCATGTCAGCTACAACCAGGGCCAATTATTCGCTTCCCCACCACCGCGAACCCATTTTACAGCAGTGAACGAGCTAAAGTCACGGCGTACACTTCTCGATCAACAAGAACATCGTACCCGAATCAATTGGTCATCAGAGGATGAGAGTCAACTCACCGAAAGGCGCCGATCCCAACATAACCCGACAGCTCAAGCAACATCAAAGAGACGTCACGACGAGCTGGAAGATGATTCAGAGGACGACTCGGATGATGCGTTTGAAAAAAGCGAGACCAAACCGGCCATTGTTTCCAACCAACCCAATGGACTTCTCCGACACCAGCTCAACAAGCGGCAGCGTACGATCACGGATGATGACTCTAGCGCAGCGAACCAGATCCAAGGCGACTTGCTAGCGAGTCGTAGTACACAACTGGCCCAGCGGCGATCACTATCGACACAGCCGGCACGCACTCACTCCCAATCATCGACCCAGCTAGCACGAACTGACTCCCAGTCACATGAAGCGGAATCTTCCGAGATTGCTCGTGCCCGTGCCGAAGCTATTGACCCGCCACCAAGCCAGTCCCGCTGGAGGGAGGCAAATGAACCCACGAGTTCGCAACGTCCGATTCAATATCCCAATATGAGACGTAGATGGAGTGCAGGCGAGAATGAACGTCTTATAAGTCTCATTGCGCGGCACGGTACCGCATGGGCCACAATCAAGGCTCAAGACGACATCTGCCCTCAGTCAGATGGGGGACCGAAATTGCAAGGTCGTACCCAGGTCAATCTGAAAGATAGGGCAAGGAACATCAAGAAACAATATGAGAGGTATGTGGTCCTTTCCACACTTTTCAACATGATTGCTAATGCGTTATTTTACAGGGAAGGTAGGCCCTTACCACAGAACTTCAATTTCATAAAATCTTGAATTGGGCTTTTTCTTTTTGCACCGGCCACAACCTTACTGTGGCTTTCTCATGCGTGACCTTTGCTTTTGGAAAATCCTAGTGCAAATTGCTTGATTAATGATGATGAAAGCCTGGATGGGAGGGATTCGTTTTTGTGCTTTGCAAACAGTACATACCAATATACCCCTTAGTTTGCTTCGTGCTTTTCTTCAGTACATTTTGGATATAATACGATGTATATTCTCTGAATCAGTGCGTATCATGTTTATTATCACGTATCATGTTGTCCGGTAAATCAGGAGTCCATGGCTGCCAGGTTGGTGAAGTGGAGATCATCTTTTTCTACAGCAAACAGAACACACAGCTGTGCAGCTCGCTCAGGTATGCACTGCAGAGAACAGGCGATCACTTACCGCTGCGTTTTGAAACGACGTAGAGACACGGGAACATACTAAGTAGGTTGAACCAAGCATGTCACCACAGGATTTACCTGGGTGCCGTGTGTCCATGGGATTTTGGATATAATACGATGTATATTCTCTGAATCAGTGCGTATCATGTTTATTATCACGTATCATGTTGTCCGGTAAATCAGGAGTCCATGGCTGCCAGGTTGGTGAAGTGGAGATCATCTTTTTCTACAGCAAACAGAACACACAGCTGTGCAGCTCGCTCAGGTATGCACTGCAGAGAACAGGCGATCACTTACCGCTGCGTTTTGAAACGACGTAGAGACACGGGAACATACTAAGTAGGTTGAACCAAGCATGTCACCACAGGATTTACCTGGGTGCCGTGTGTCCATGGGATATTAAAGGCCTACAGTTTGTAGTTACGAGACTACGAGCCGCGGTTTGCTCGGTAATTTGCTCGGTGCCGTCTGATAGAAGACCCTGGCCAAGTATCAGAAGCCATCGGTTCCCGGCGATTCCAAAAGTCCACCACCTTACCTGGATGATGGACCTTAGTGCTGAGACCGGGGGACTGAACCGGATAGGCAGCACAATCAAAGTACTGGCCTCTCCAGTCACTGTTATCCGACCCGGGCATTCTTGATAAGGCGAAATGGCCACCACCAAGATATGTCTGGCGTCTCAGAGAGAGATAGACAACGAGCCACAAACCGCGTCTACATAGAGCGAGTCATTAGTAGCATCTGCCCGTCAGGGTACACCCCCAGGGCGGAGATGCACAGCGGAAATGGAGAAAGAGGAAGGTAGAACAGGCATGTCCTTTCGCTGGTATTGTCCAGATCAAGTTTTAACGGTAAATTCTCAGAACGAGGCAACTCCTTTGAGTAAATCCTCGAACACCCGTCATGCGTTCTTCTAGGTCTAATACTTACCTTGCCCCCTGGCCAGCAAATCAAGCCACACCCCACCGTGAGGCTATCTGGCCGTTTGAACAATCAGAATAGTCAAAATATAACCGATCATTCAACCAACGACTCAGACAGCCATAGCTTCGGTGATCGGTTCGGCCTTTTGCTCAGGGGCATCCGAGACATCAATCGTGGATCCTGTGGCACCGGTCTCCAAGTGCTGGAACCAGTCAGATTTTGATTTGCGCCACCACTCTAGGAGTGCAATGATAGTGACGCCACCCATAATGACGATAGCATAGTTGAACAGACTGGAATCCTTGTCGATCGCGCTATTCGAGTATTGGGGCGCACAAAGGACGGCAAAAGAGAAGCCATTCCAGACGAAGGTAACGATAGCAGCCACAACACCGAACTTGCCCATATCCCAGAATCCGGGACGGAAAGACTTGCGAGTGACGAAAGTCCGACCGAGACCGACAAGGCCGTATGCTGCAATCGATCCTGCTGCGGAGGTCGAGATCAGACTTGAGAAGGCAACCTGGGATGGCAGTTGCGTGCAGAGAAGAAGCGCGGCAATGGTTGAAATGAAAATGACGGCGTTGTGAGGCTGCTTGGATTTGGACACTCGCGACAGCACATCGCTGAAGGGGAATACGCCATCACGAGCCACCGCGAAGACAAGTCGCGACACGGCCACCAAAGAAATAGAGGTGTTGAGAATGGCGCCGATCATGGAAATAACAGTCATGACCACATGTGCGTGGGGTCCCAATGCGAGGGCATACATGTTGATGAATGGCTGGGGTGCACTGGTGTTATAGAAGGTCTCGATAGAAGGCATGCAGAAAAGGAACAAAATGATGATCGGGAAACCACACACAGCAGATGCGACAGTGGCCCAGAAGACACCCTGAGCAGCCGCCTTCTTCGCCGAGATAGTCTCTTCAGCGACGTGACCCGATGCATCCTGTCCGACCAGACAGCTCGAGACAAGATACCAGGAGAGTACCCAGTTGAGGCCAGGAGTTGTATCGCCGCCGTTATACGTGGACGTAAAGACATACTCGGCAGACTGAAATCCGTACGTCTTAGCCACACCGATTGGAAGCCAGATAAAGTTGAGCAGCATATCAATGATGATGACGATGACCCCAGCACGGAACACCCAGGAGTACATGCGCGAAGGCAAGAAGTTGAGCGAAGTCGCGATGGCCAAAAACAGCAACGAGAAGGCCCACGCGACAGCTCTCGCGCGCACATCGGAGGCATCGGTCGGGAAACTTGTCTCGGGATCAAAGACTAGGACCTCCGAGACCAGATAGTTCGCAACCCCGAAAGAGTCACTGGCCAGAAACGCGGTCCAGGCTACAAGCGTCCACGCCGCGACCATGAATGAGACGAAGCGACCAATCTTTCCACCTCCCCATGACCGGAATGCCCAGTAGTAGATCGATCCTGCGGCGGGGTATGCGGAGCACGCTTCGGCGAGGCATGCGGCGGTGATGATGGCGAGAATGCTGCCGGAAACCCAAGAGCTCCACCTGAGAGAATAGGATATTGTTAGCTATGGATCCATTCGATTCTGAGTGAAGGAGGAGTTGCACGTACATCGCCGCTGGACCACCAGCACTAAGCGCGATGTAAAAAGACACGCGGATTCCACCAATGCAGTACAAAGCAGAGAAAGAGCACGCGAAGTTGTCAAAGGAGCCCCATCCACGGGCCAGGACAGCGCGATATCCCAGTTCCAGCAACTCGCGATCATCTTGATTGATCACGGACTCTTCCGAGCGCGAGTCTGTGCTGAGTGGGACAGGGATGTCTTGGACAGTCTTGGCTGCAGACTCGGCATCTATAGCATTGGGAGGATCCATTGCGGGCCGAATGATGCTGAGATATTGATATTCCAACAGATTGTAGGTATCAAGAAGGAAATCGAGTTAGAAAAGATCATCCAGTTCAGAGTTTTCCTTTTTTTTTCAAGTTAATTTCGCTTCGCAAGAGATGGCGTCGTCACGTGGGTCTGATTTAGGTTTTGATAGAAATAAAGTGGAGAAAATAAGAGAGATAAAGAGGAAAGTACAGTGTATAGTTGATGAAAAGAAAAAAAAAGATATTGGGGACTGTGAAGAATAAGCTGCAGGCAGAGTTGGAAGTTGAGGAAGATGGGAAAGAGTAAAACAAGTTCAATAGGAAGAAAAGATAAGAAGGGCCGTACGAACGTGGGGGCTGGAAATAGTCAGCGAACAGAGAGATTCTTAGTTGCAACTTATAAATACCAGATCCCAAACAGAATATCCCTAAAATAAGCCAATAGATGAAAGGAAATAACCTAATTTGAGAATAATTGAAGATCAGTAAGAAAACAAAAAAGCTACGTCCTTCGTTAGTCTGCCATCGTCGGATTCTTCGCCTAGGGTTCGACACCTGGTCTTAGAAATAGGATAGTAAGCTCAACCAATCGCTGGCCAAAAAGTTGCCATTACAAGCAAAAAGTCTACGTCATCTGAAAAGTAAAATAAATCAGGCCCTCCATGGCCCCTGTGCATCTCTTGGAACTGAAATCACCCGTCCATTTCGGATAAATCTGACCTGTCCTTCGTCTACCCCCGCATGACCCTTATTCATCCTTTCATATACTTTTCACAGTGAGAAAAGTCAAGGATATGAGCTATTCACATCGACCTCAAACAATACCTCTTCCAGGGGAACTCCCTGATGTCAAACGCGATGCAGCGAAGACCTTCGAGGTCCTCGCAGCGGGCGGGGTTGTCATCACTCCCACCGATGTGGGGTATGGAATGATGACTGCTAGCGTCGAGGCGACTGAGAGAGCTTTCGCCGCCAAAAAGCGCCGACCTGGGCATTCCCTAGGGATCATAGGTACATATGCCTTACATACCAAGCTACATGATCTTCCACCAGAGAAATACCGCATCACACGAACATTTGCCGAAGAGATGGGAATAACGATAGCCGTTGTTGCGAAGATGAAAGACAACATTGAGAACCTACTGCCCCAGCACTTGCTACATAGCCTGGGTAAAATTACTAAAAATGGTACACTGGGTCTTGCGATTAGCGAGGGGCCATTTCAGCGTGAGCTTGGGAGACTGAATGATGAGAGCGGCCAGATCATGATCGGTAGCAGTGCCAACCTGACTGGCCAGGGCCAAAAGTTTGTGGTTCAGGATATTGAACCTGAGATTCTTGAGGCTGCCGATCTTATTGTCGATTATGGAAGACAGAAATGGCATCTTTATGGGCGGGCCGGTACTACCATAGATCTGGATAATGAACGTGTGATCCGCATTGGGGCTAATTATGAGGTTATCAGTGCAAAGTTGACGGACTGGTTTGGATGGTCTGTACCAGAGGATCCTGAGTTTGATGTCAAGGGTCAGAAGAAAGTGGGTGTCTCGATCAAGGTAGCTCCAGATACTTGAGTATGGGATAAAGGCTGTATTGGATAACATTACATTTCTGAGTCTGCCTTCCTGGCAAGATAACCGTACCATATAATGTGAAGAACAGTCCAGTAGCCCTTCGAGCAAAGCATTTGAGCGTTGCGCTCGGGTCCACCGAGACAAAGAAAGTAACATCATCTTAACATTAGTCTTAGCAAATGAGTCTACGATCCGACCGTAGCAATATACTAAAATGTATCTCAATAAGGACTAACTATTGATACCTACTCACTGGAGTTTCGCTACAAGATCTTGGCTTTCTTTTTCCCTTTGAGTGCTCAGTGAGCACCGCTTTTGCTCACTAAGTAGCTCTGAGCACATCAGTGGTCGTAATGGGGAAGAATTGGAGTGGCTCTCCGATACCTCTAATATTTTCAGTGAACATGATTGTAGACATTAGCACAACCCATAGGTACCCCGTGGGTCGACTCATAGTTGACCCATTGGTCTGAAATACTCCTATAAGCTTTTGGTCAAACCGTATAGGGGGAATCTGAGACTAGCAAGTGGGAATTTTAGGGTGACTTGGCTCTTTATAGATTGCCAGCGGCCAATAAACGGACATCATTGGCTCATTACGTGACTGTGGAAACTTGATCATAAGATCGTCCTTATGGCCGAACAAAAGAGCTCTCGGAAATTTTTTGCGCGACTCAATATGACGATTTAAGAAAACGAGGAAAGCATAATGTATTCGCAATGGCAGGTGAATGGTATTCTGATGAATCATAATGCTGGTCTTTCTTGCAGAAACGAGCATTAACTTTAAATACAAACAAATCCCTCACGCATCCCACACCATTGATCGTGAATAATTTTCGCTAATATATGACCTCAACCTGACTTCGTGGATCTCTCTTATGACCTAGAGCAAATTTGATTTGAGAGGCGGTTTGAAAGAAAGGAGATTCATGCGCGCAGGCATCCTATACGTCGCGGAGATGTTAGGTGATCTTGACCGCCTAGTTCGCCACGCATTGCATGATGTGATTCTTGAGCATGCAGTGGTAGCCACTGCAGCAGTTAACGAGAGAGCAGCCTTGGCCAGCTGTGATTTATCGTAAGTACAAATTCTCGTCCCTCACTAATTACAGGAAGACTCACCACTGGCGCAAACATTCGCAGCCGGGGCCGGATCCGCAACTGGGGCCGGGTTTGCACTGGCAACAGCAGCCAGGATGGTAACGGTAATGACACTGAAGAACTTCATAGCGAGCTTTGAGTCGTACTCGAGAGGATGAGAGAGGACTGATTTCTTTAGAGTTAGGAAAACAATATTTGAGTGCTGAAACCCAAGTATTTATACCTCAGAGTCTGGAGGAATTAGTGAATATCGATCGATCTAATCAGATCAGATAATTCTTGCGCCGGCATCGGATCGGAAATTATGGCCATGGTATGGTAGTATCAGCTCCACTCGTTTTTCTTTTGGCCCCAAATCTCACATCAGCTTTCTCAGTAAGTGGGCCTTTGGAGGAGGAACACCCATTTCTAGTGGGTAATATTTTACAACTATTGACCTGGATTCAAGGAGCTGCAGAAAAGACGCCAAAAATGAGACATTCTGGCGCCAGAAACGGGTCTCTGTCCATCCATGGCCGTAAATACATCATGAAAAGCCGATGAAATACCCACTTATACTCCGACGTTTATTTCTCGCTAGGCTGTGAACGTCGAGCATTTTTGACCATCCTCCACCCAAGTCTCACTTTTGCTGGTATCCTCCATTTTTAACAAGATGAGTCCGCCACAACCCATTGCAACCAGGCAACCCCGCTCAAGCTAAAGAAAATCAATGGGACATGATAAGATGGTATGCCACCTTAATTAATCAATTTACACTGAAGTAGTCAATCGGTAGAATTATGCTTGGTTGAGCTTACTATATGGAGGTGCCAGCAGCGGAATTGGGCTTTCATTCTCATACTCATGATCAGAATCAAGGCAGTCAATCAGAAAAAGCGGGAAATAGATAAAGCCTCGCATTGGCCCCGATGTTAAAGAAGCACATCCTGCCAGATAAAGTAAAAAAACAGCTATTCAGGAATTTGACATTAATGAAGCTCGATTGACAGGAATTGGTGTTCAAAGAAAAAGACTGCTTGAGTCTCTTGCCTCAAAGACGTGCCAGGTTAACGAATTCACCTGGAGCATGGTACGTTGGTACTTTCATCTCCAAGGCTGCACCGGAGTAACCCAGGTCCTCGGCAGTCAGAACAGCACATTTCTCGCCAATAAGAAGAGCAGTCTATTCATGGGAATCACAATATTAGTTTCAACTATGCCATAATGGATAAGAAAAGAACTTACGCTGAAAGTATTGCAGCCCACGTTATCAGGGCAGATGGAAAGATCGCAGACTTTGAGGCCTTTCACTCCATGTACGTTCAAACGCTCATCAACCACACCACCATGAGGAGCGATTGAGCTACCCTCCCGTGGCGCCATACTACAGGTTCCAAGTGAATGCCATGTGGTTTCAACGTGGCGTTGTACTAGAGAAACCGTCAGATAAATACCATGAAAATATCATAGTCATTGCTTACCCCATTTTTCAATGTGTGCAATATCCTCTTTGCTGTATTGGATCTCGTCGCGTGCTTCATGTTGATTTGAGTTCAAATGGGACTGTGTCGCCTGCTTTCCGGGTTGCAGAGGCTGCGACCAGGAACCTAGCGTAGCCTTTTGTCAGTTTTGAGATAAAATACAGCTTCTCCAAACTTACCATGCTGTATTCCAGCGGAAATATGATTCGGCCCCGCATATGCCTTAGTATCTGCGAGATTGAGGTCGTAGGCCCGAGCAGGCGAATCATATGCAAATTGAGGATGCATGCCTGTCACCTCTCCGGCATAAGATCCCATTCGCCTTGCTGTCTCACGGGACTTGATATAGCCCCAAACCATTGGTGCCATGTCACGTTTGTCATTCATGAAACCCGCATCGAAATCCGGTGTGTCATAGGGGTCAGACGACTTGATGTGGGTTGAGCCTCGCGAGAATGGATATTCCTGATTTCCTCATTAGTATCGGCCTCCTGTATAATTATGTGTACCGCCCTTCTCTGTAAATTCACCTACCAGGAAGTGGAACATCGTAAAGAATTTACCCGGAGGCATAAGCATATGGTCGCCAAACCATCTGCCCTGGATCAGCAATACTGCAAATAATCGGAGTCTCCTTTTTAACTTACCCTGAAATGACCGAATAGTGCATGACTGGCTTATCGGGCTTATTCTTGAAGTAAGATTCCCATCCACTATTAAATTCAGGGGTTGGCCATTTCTTCATCTCATCCAGTTCCTTTTGAGTGGGGCGAATCTTGACACCAGCATCAATGCCATTAGTCGCCAAAGGTCCAGTACCCTTCAGATTCCATTCCTCGAACACTTTTTTCTGAACTTTAGGGTCTCCACGAATGAAGTCGTCGAATGTCTCAACTTCAGGTTTCGCTCTGAAAACAGAAAAAGTAAGGTAGTGATCCTGGAAGTTGCGGCCTACTCCTGGAAGATTCACAAGTGGCTCAACACCAGCTTGGCGAAGCTTCTCTGGCTCGCCAATTCCAGATCTTTGGAGAATCAATGGAGAGCTTAGCGTGCCACCACACACAATAATTTGCTTGCGAGCCCGGAAGACTCTGCGAGGTGGCGTGTCTCCGCTGAGAGGCTTGGTCGGAACTGTTTCAACTCCAACTGCTCGACCGTTCTCAATGATGACTCTCGCAACTTTGGTGTTGCACTTGAGATGCAAATTGCTGTGCTTTGCTCGGGTACTGTGCACATAGGCATGCGCCGCATCGCTTCTACGGCCAGTGTCACGATTGATCCATTTCAACCAATGCTCAGCACCGTGCCTATAATTACCCATGTCAGTATATGAATAATTGCATCAATTTTGGATCTCGTACGCAGTTTTCAAATCTTGCAAGTCATCTGTGATTGGAATATCCTGCGATTCTGCTGCGCGAAGGAAGTCCTGTGCGATCGGATAGGTGTAATTACCAAACGACACCTTAATAGGACCCTCAAATCCATGGATATCGCGATTGTTACTCGCTCGTTGATATGTCTCATGCTTTCTCATAAGAGGGAGGAGTTCCTTGGTGGTCCAGCCTTTGGCTTGGAAATCGTCATAATCCGAGGCAGACGCTCTGGTGTACATCTTTGAAAAGGTTAATGTCTGCTCTGGGAAATATGGGAAATTAACATACCATGAAGTTGATAGAGCTTCCTCCACCGAGGATATTGGCACATGGTACAATGGCCTGGCGTCCATCCAAATGCTCAGATGGGCGTGAGTGATAGAAAGATGCTGTCTTTGAGTCAAGCTTCATGTTCCTGGGATATATACCCGGTCGGTATACCCTGTAGAAGTATTAGCAAACGACATTGTACTAGCCTAGTATTGTTTATAAACTTTCCATTGGTTGTTCAAGTTATCCTCTCCCGCCTCAATCAGCAAAACCGAAAGATTATGGTCAAGATTGGCCAGACGCCCCGCAGGCACACATCCTGCACTTCCACCACCACAAATAATAATATCAACCTCTTCTGGAATAGTCATGATGTTAAGCCCGCTTCAAAAGGAGCTTGGATTTACTTGATATAGAGAAAAGGCGAAGCTGAGACGGAAGCAGATAGGAGCAATGGGGAAGCTTGGGTTCTCTGCGTGCTCCCTTTATATCATCAGGCTACCCCGCGTCATGCAGAATCAAAAGAAAGAAAAGCCAGAGCAGGTCAATTCACGGTACATAGAAGGTCTCTCCCCCTCATGCGGGGGTATACTTTTTTTATGTGGCGAGGTATGCCCAGAAGAGCAATGGCGAGCGCCCCGTTCGCTTTGTGGAAATGCTCGCAATATCACAGTTGACCTTCGCATGCATCAAACAAGGTACGAGCATTCCTACTTTAAAATCCCTTTTGAAAGATGATAATAGCCTCTATTAGTCTAATTGGAACTTATGATAATTGATAAAGTGAAATCAGATTAAGGAGTTAGCATGCTCTGCCTCGACCCAACAAATTGATCGTCCCTGTCGGCCTTCTCGCAGCAATGCCAACCTCCACTACATATTCTAAAGTGATAGGCTTACTACGGCGGGGAATAGGTTTGCCATGATGTGGGGTGCATAACTCCAAGTACGCCAATGCTGACCTGGATTCTAACCATGCAGGCTTCTATTTGAGGAAAATTGAGAAAGCCTCCTGAAACTGAGAGATAGTAGGGGTGTAATGTAAGAGGGGTTTGAGGTTGTGTATTAGAAGGGGAATTTCATTCCTTCTCAATTGCTGAAGTTCCAGACCGACTCCGATAAATTGGTGGAAATCTTTAGAAATGGGTACGTTCATCATAGCCAACGACATCAATACATATGATCAGTAAAACCAAATACCGTAGGGTAACTAAAAGTCAAGCCCAGAAAGCTTCTTAATGGAAAGATCGTGAGATTTAAAATTGAACGTAATTATCCCACTTCGCAAGTTTTTTAGCCGTTCGTAACACGGTTCAACTCATCCACTGGCATAGATTCGATAGCTCCGAGTCTCCCATAGTAGATTTTCTAACCAAGCGGGGGACCTTGTACGGAGCGGGGAAATATATTTCACCAAACTCCAATTGGCAGAGCCTAGAGCCCTTTGACTCTCATTTTTTGATACGTCAAACGCCAACAAAAGATACTTGGGGCGCAGGTTGTCAAATTTAGTTACAAGCCATCCCCCACGTCAGATTGTGGGGCATGATGCGGATCCGCTTCTGCCGACTGGACGTCTGTGAGGATGATTTTCAACGTTGAGGTGGGGTAGCTAGACATTCTTAGATGACGATCACTGATGGATGGTTTTGAATGAACGAGATAGAATTTTGGAAGGGATAGACGCTGGACTTGTCCTCGAGCTTAATCCCTCTTTATAGCGTTGCTACCGATAATCGAACGCCATCCTCCCAAGCAACTTGGGAGAAAATTCTCTTCAGTTTTACTCCAGCTTTTACTTGAAGTTGTGGATATTGTAAGGAGACACACACGGCTAAACAGGCTTGCCACTGAACCCCGCTCACTCGTCGCATTCCCGGTTATTCCAAAGAAGGGGCCGTCGATTCCATTGGTGCGACGAGAAACTCCGTGCATTGAGGGAATAATTCTCATCCTTGGCAGGATGCTCCAGGCCATCAAAGGTACCTTTCCCCGCTCGTAAGCCTTGCAGTATTTAGGAGAGAGTACCCAATGGAAGAGCTGGAGGCAATTCATCTTTATGTCAATTAAGAAAAGGTCACTTCGCTTTGGACTTTCGACCAAAAGAAGAGACCTGAAAGCCAGCATATCGTGGTTGAATTGAAAGACATGATTCTTTTGTGATATACTATTAAGTTTGGGTTTGAGCTATATGAAAGCAACAAACTCGAATTTGATAGCCTCTGGCGTGTCATGTCACACTAGTCTTCGACCGACTCCAGCCTCAGGCTAGAATAATATCGATGTACTGAGGATATCGCGAGCTTTAAAGGTCTGTGGATAAATCTGATCTTTTGTTTCAAACTCTATTGTCTGTAGAGTATATTTTTATGTGCATGCCTTTTGTTATGGTACATGTATTCTGCTGCCAAAATAGTATATCGTGTGGTCAGCATAAGAGGCCTGTCATCTCGGTTTTTTGCACACAAGTCACTTGTCCAAACTTGATTAATCAGCCTGTACAAAGCAAAGGAATAGATCATTCAATAACTGGTCCCGTATAAATTTTCCTAGCCCTCAAGGCGTAGTAAATTATAGCCAGAATAATCGTGCCAATTGTACCAACCACGCTATAGTTCATGTTTTCCGCGGTAACAGCCCTTTCCGTTGGCCAGAAACTGAAAAATATGACAATCACCATATAGATCACAGCGTAGGTATTAATAAGGATACCCCAAACTCCTGGTACATGGAATGGACCCCACACCAGTTTTGCGCCAGGGATATTAACAATTTCGTCCCGATCATTATAAGCAGAGATATGTCCTTTGCACCGGCGATACAAAAGCAATACTCCTACCGTAAAATAAGAAAGATATAATCCAGAAACAGCCATTGACAATATGTCATCAAGGGCGACACTGGATCCAATATTGATGAGACCGAGAAGCCAAGCCACAGTCATTGTTAGTATTGTAGAATACACGGGTAGACGCGTAGAGGAAGACACCTAAAGAAAATTTTGATTAACACCTGACGGTTAAATTGATGTGTACATCTATGAAGTGAGCTTACTTTGCTCCACATCCGCCAACCAGGGACACCACGATCTCTGGCAAAGGACCAAAACTGTCGAGATGTCGCAGCGAGCATGCCTGTCGTCGAAAATATTCCGATAATGAGAATTATGGAGCACATAGTTAAAGTTCCGGGCATTGATTCGGTTGCTTGGTAGAAGATTTCGATGTACGGGTATCCAGTATCCGAATTTAAAGCCTTTTCAACATCACCCATGCAAAATAGAACGGCAATCAACATCGAAAAGCCAAGGATTCCATTTATGAGCACACTGAGCATGATTGCTCGTGGAAGAACCAGAGAGGCATTTGCAACTTCTTCTGCCATCTGCTCACAATTAGCTTAAACCAAACGATCAAGGCGTAGAAAGGATTTACATGAACTGCTGAATCTCCGCCAGCGAAAGCGAAGACACAACCTGTCATCCCAAGAAACCACGAAAGACCTTGGGTTTGCCATTCGCCACCGTTTAACAGCCCGTGGAAAACCTCTTGTTCACTTTTGTGATCAGCCATGTAGGTCATCGCGATTAGGATCCCTAGAAAGCCTATAATGTGAATAACCAGTAGCAATCCCTCTACTCGAGGGAGAAACTTCCCCCCGGCAAGATTCACCGCAAGCGCGACTAAAAGACACGCCCATAATATCAATGTACCCTGCCAAGCCTCAGCTTCGTAGCGGTCGTGCGCCAGGATCGCAACGCCTTGTATCTCAGTCCCCGTCAGGAAGGCAGCCGAAGCGAAAGCAGTTTGCCACCCGATTACGGCGAGCCAGCCTTATATCATTTTTAGAAAGAGTACCTTGAGACTCGGATGGTACTAGAGCATACCTGTAACATAACTCATGATTTTCATGTAGCGCAGAGGTGCCAACATTGCACACCAATGATACTGCCCTCCGGATGTTGGTGCCCTTAGTCCGTCAGCGATACAAGTTCACTTCACCATTTTCTTCCAAATGGCATTTCCTACATGGATGCAAGCTCTGAAATAATCACGAAGGAGCACGCTGTTCCGGTCCACGCAAATATAAACGAATAAACCGCTCCCGCAGGTCCACCACTAAGACTTCATTAGTTTCTTATTTGGTACGCGTATCGGAGACCAACTTTTCAAGTGGAATTGTGAAAGTTCTATTGTCAGTCTTGTCAGTGAATAAAGTGAGTTCCCGAGTGTCGAAAAACTTACTCTAAGAGTCCTTCCCACGTTCCGAGAATTGTGCAACTGAAGCCTAGAATTGATAGGATACCAAAGTTTCGCTGCATATGTTAGTTCATCAATTTCTTTTGCGAAGCCGTGCATCCATCCATACCTTGAGTACTGGCTTTTTGCCCAGCCTCTCCAACTGCATGCGATCTCTATCTTCAGTTGAGATGGCATTCTCGGCGATCGGAGTCGCTTGATTGGGTATTTCCTTCAACTCAAAGGCACTCATCCTGGAAAACGGAAGATTACTTCCCTTTGAGTGATGAAAAAAGGATTTCTGAGAAAAAAAGCAAAGCCACGACTTGCGTGGGCGAAGACTTCATGCACACTACACACTAGACTCGACCCCGACATTCCAAATGGGGCTAGCTGATGTACCCTGGAATCCCCCTGGACAGGCCATGATCCTGATCAGCTCGGACGGGAAGAACCATGGCTATGGAGATGGAATAAGCCTATAAAAGAAGCTTCCGATTAGCTAAAATCTAGTGCGAGGGCGAAATCTATGCCAATTCTCAGACAAATAGACAGAACGCGTAAGAGCGACAGGGATCAATCATTGCTCCCCCACATGGTAAAACGCCTTGCCCGAGTGGCCCCACTGAGCTACAGGGTTTGATATGAGAATTACCAACCGTATTTGAATTCAATCCTCAAATGGGGCCAGAACATACTCCTTTGGAGCCAGGCTAGATCACTTGGCGTGCGCATGCCATGCGCATGCCCTGCCAGTTTTGGACTCGGACATGGCCGGACAAGCACCCTTTCAATAAAATAACTAGAGAAGGACGCACGATTTTGATGAAAATCTATCAAAATGGCTGCGAATTATTTTAATTCACTTTTTAGTACCTTTTATAGTTCCTGTGTCTGCGTCCAGACCGATCTGCCATATCCACTCAGGAACAAAACCTAAATTACGCTAAGTTCGGCCCGCAGGATTCCGATTTCTCACGGATTTAGTTACTACTCCGTCGTACTCCTATCAAGACCCTTGTTTGCAGGCAAACTCAGTTTATATTTGGCCCCAACTTTCGAGTTTAATTAGCAACTATCGAATTTTGGTCATTGTCTTTCTTAAGCCCTGACAAAACCCTTTATCTTTATCTTCTTGATCGATGCTACTCTCAGCGGGCCCTGGAGATCTCAGGCTGAGATCTCCGAATTGAAGCCATGAGTAGATTTTCTTCCGACGACAGGCAGCCCGCTATTAATATCCTCAACATATTTTTGCTATCTGTCGCTATTCTGAGCGTTGGAGTTAGACTAGTGACCAAATTTCGACTCCTGCGCACGCTGACTGGTGATGATTACTTGATCATAGCTTCGTTGGTAAGGGGAAAAAAATTCGTATAAGGGCAATCTTGACATCAATTGAGCTGACCCTTGGACTTGAACGTGGTTAGGCATTTTGCATTGCACAGTCAATATGTGTCTCAATGGCTGTGGCCAGCGGATATGGAAAGCATTCAAAAGGTACTCTAGAAAGCTCGGTTTACGATGTTATGAAGGTTTGTGAGCCTCACGCCTGAGCTATGACAGTGGCTTATTATTCTAAACCATTCCAGCTTCTCTATTCAGGGAATCTATTCCGCATCCTCAGCATCTATTTCTCAAAATTTTCTCTGTCACTTTCGATCCGAAGACTTAATCCATACTCTATCGATCAGAAATTTCCACGGCTTGTTCAGACGGTAAATGCGGGTTTTGCCTTGATTACGATATTTGGATCGGCATTTCAATGCAAACCACCTCAAACATGGGATGTTTGGAAAGGGAAATGCTTCGATATCGTACATACTCCCTCCATTTGTTCTATATTTGTTTTGTTGACCGTTTTAAGGCAGCCTGGAATTATTTCGTCGGTGGGTCGATTATCGTCACCGATCTCTTGATAATCATTCAAGCCCTCTCGATAATATGCCGTCTGCAAGCAACATTGACGAAGAGGCTGAAATTTACCACTGTGTTTCTAGTTCGACTTTTGTAAGTCAAAAAAAGATCTTCTACTCTTGTTGAAATTTCCACTGACAATGATGGGGATGGTCAATAGTGTGATAGCTGCCACAATTTTCGAACTTATCACGATCAAGCCAAAGACTCCCACTACGGACCCCACATATGATACCTATCAGATCACAATTGCTCAGCAAATAGTCCAATGCCTCAGTATCGTGACGGCGTGTTGGGGTCAGCTCAGACCATTCATTCACTGGCTGGAATCGGACGGTCTCCGCATTCATCCCGATACTCAAAATGGAAAACAAAAGACATCTTATGGATCAGCTGCGCAAGAACAAGCAGGAACATCTGAGAGGGAGCTAGTGGATATTTCAGAACCACAAAGCGAGGGCTACAGTACAGAACCCCGGGAATATTGGGAGGGTGGGAGTGTGTCAAGCCAGGTCGGCATCATTCAACACTCAGGGGGTAAGGGAAATGAGTGAATAAATAGTTCTGAATGGAAAGAAGGATAACTTCAATTTCCTCCAATGCCTGGTTTTGTTTTCCCCCTGAAACTCTCGAGAGTGCACAGGTATACAATGGGCCAACATGATTCCCGTAGGCCGTCGGCCCGATAGCCGGGAAACTTATGACAGCGTCGGCATCGGTCAACTAAAGCTTAAATGGCGATCAAGTGATTCTATGATGAGGAAAATATCTCCAACCTCCCATCAAACAACCTCCAGGCCCCTCTGCAGCCCCTCAGTTGCCCCCAGTGCAGAATGTTGGATCTCGCACCCCGCGATTGGCCCCCACGGCCATCCCCCGGAAAAGCGGGGAAAAACTCTCGGCAGATGGAGACGACATGGCCCGCCCCCTCCTGGTTTCACGCGTCAAACCCGAGCTCCTCACGTCACCGATCGCTCTGTCCCATCTGGACTGAATCTGCTGCTTCGAGCCTCGGTTGCTTCTTCCATCTCCCTTGCTTCTGGTCGTGGACTGGCCGTGGCCTATAAGCCATGGTCCTCAAGGCATGCGACCGGTGCCACTCCGCCAAAGAAAAATGCACCTTCGCTGAGGATAGTCCACAATGCACACGATGCCGCCGCTTAAAGCTGTCGTGTTCCATATCCAGGCGTAACAGACGCATCGGACGACGCCCCGCGGCAAAAGCCTTTCCACATGGGCAGATGCAGGTCTGGAGCGCCGAGCCTCCAAAACAGCAATACGAGTCCGAGTCTAGCGATAGTAGTCGCGACAGTCTGGCTCCCAGCACTCCCACTGTTAGCTTCAAATCCAGATCTCCATCAAGCGCCTCAGAGGTATCGTGGGCACCTCGTTACGACGATAGTTTCTTGTCAGGACCGGAGAAGTTACTCGCTTCACCGACCAGTTTACGCACAATCTCCGATGCGCTCCGCACCGTCAGCAATGTCGAGCAGTTCTCGGTGATACACATGCCCTTCATGTGGGGTCCTAGTTTCATCCCGAGTGGTCAAAGAGCCATCTATACGATTCTCTCCATGTCAGGTCCGACATTGACCGAGGGCTACCTAGCATTTCTGGGGTTGATGACACGATATCAGAGATCTCTGGTGATGCGACAAGACGAGCCTGACATGTCCAAGGCCGCCAAGGGCCTACAGCGTTTACGAAGCGTAACCATCTCCCATGATTACGATGCAGCCTGTGCCCTCTTCTTGGGCCAGACCATGTACGTCTTCAACGTACTCACCGCTCCATATTCCTCTTCCGCCCACTCCATTGTGCGGAGCGCCCTCATGTCGACAAAACAATGGATGCCACGATTAATCCCTTTTCCAATTATGGACACCATCACAATGACACCGATCCTGATTGACACGGTCGAATGTCTGGCACATCGCGAAGTTCCCATCATCCGACTGCCCGAAGACACGGGTCGCGTCATTATCGATCGTTATGCTGGTCTGTGCGCGACCCTGCTCCCCCACCTATATGATATTTGCGAATGGAGCCATGCGCAGAAACGAGAAGTCCGCGACACAGCCTCCAATTCACCTTCACATATATATGAAAGGCTCGCCGAGATTGAGGAGCGGATACAACGCTGGGGACCACCCACGCCACCACATTTATACACGGATTTCGGACAAAACGAGGTTCTCGCGATGGTCACACAAGCAAATACTTATCGATTAGCGGCTCTTTTAGTGATTCATCGCCTGCGATACCCCCTTGGAGTTGAAGATGAAGCAGCACATTTCCTTGCGAACAGTATATTTTCTGAATTGTCATACTTTGTGAAGACGGATGCGACCAAGTCAACGGCCTTGCCCATCGTGTTCCCTATCACACTGGCCATGTTTGAGCTTGAAGGGCCAGGGGAGGAGTTACTGGAACAGTTAGCCGCATTCACTGTACAGAATATGAGTGCGGTCAGGCTTCGGGGGTTCGTCAACCAGGTCCGTGAAGCGCGAAGATCCGGGTATAGGGGTCTCTGGTTTGAACTGGTTGACAGTCAACTGCATGTGGCAATGCCTCCTTAAATGTCAGAGCAGATCCTGCCAAGAAAATAGCTTAATCTCAAATTAATCGATGTCAGCCTAAACATGAGGTCATTTCGTAGCCCCGCCGGAGACTAGTTATGAAGCAAGAAAGAATCCCTTTGGTTACTTTAATCCCCTAGCGATATGATAGTCCTCGGAGACACCGGCCGAGCCATGAACGAGTGATGATCGGAACCAAAGGGGTATGATCTGTCCGATATAACGTTCTGTCAAACCTTCCGCTGCTCCGGAGATGCCCAGAACGGGTAAGAAAGAGCCGGGGCTCTCCACTCACGCGATCTTGATGTGCCCCGCCCGTGCGACATGCTGCCTCTAACCTCATCGAGCAGGAACTGTCCGGATTTTGCTGCAGTTTTGACCCTCGTTGATGCAAGAAATGACGATTCTAGACTTTGCTTTTCCAAGGTTTATTACCCCCATCTCCTGTCATCCGGATCGCGGGGAAGCTTTTAAAATTAAAATAAAATAATGCGGAGTTGGCTCTTTTTCTTTCCTACTTTACTTTCCCTGTCGAACCTTTAACAATAACTAAGGGTGCAGGGTAACTATAGGAAGAGCCCTCTAGCCTTGATATTCCCTACTACAACTCAGAGCACTCCTCATCCCAGTAGACAACGTCGCCGACAACACGCAACATAATTGCAACTTCCTCTTTCCTGATACTACAGAATTTCAAAAGGGTAAAGGATTGAGGATACAACAGAGACTTTTTCCCAATGGATCACAGAAGTCCCAAAAGGTGAGTTAGCATAGTGATACTGTAATAGAATTCTACTTTCTAATCTAACTATTCTAGACGAAGGATGGATTTAAACCCTCAGCAGTGGGCACATGGGAAACCCCCTAGCGATCTTTATTCAGTTCACACGAACGTTCAGCATGGGGTGCTCGAGAATTCTCACTCGTCCTTTATAACACCCACGGCCGCCAAATGGCCCGAAACCACTATGGAGCTAGCCTGTGAGTCGCCGAGACAGCACCTGTCACCAATCATTATTCGTCCATCTCAACTAACAGATAATCCCAGACTTACATTCTCAACTATCCAACCACGCTTCCCTGACCCCTTCCTCCGAGCAACATGTCTGGTCCACTTTTACGAACCTTCACTCTGCGCCGCCCACTCCTTCAGGATCGGGGGCCGTGAATCCAGCTGGATTCCTACCAAACTTTATCAAACCTCTTCCTGCAATGATGAGCCAGGATGTTATCGAATGTCTCCACCTGAACGGCGCCTTTGCATTACCTAGTGCACAGCTTCAAAATGTCCTTCTCCAGGCATTTGCAGAGAGTGTGCTTCCCTCAATGCCAATTGTTGAATGGCATTCTCTCGTTCAAGCTCTCCACGGAGCATATGGAAGCAATGGCTCAATTAGCTTACTTCTATACCATGCCATCATGGTATCCGCAACAACCTTCGTCGATGTACACCATCTTCTTGAGGCTGGCTACTCGACTAGACAAGAAGCCCAAGAATCATTCTTTCAAAGAGCCAGGGTAAGTCCAAAAGCATCATTTCTTTTTATTTTGAGCGACTAACTTACCATATCAGCTCCTCTATCAAACCAACACCGAGCCGGATCCTCTTACCGTTGTTCAAGCATTCCTTCTCATGACATATCGACTCGATACAACAGATGGAGATGACAGCCGCAGTCTGATCGGGATTGCGATTTCCACGGCGTTATCCATCGGGCTTTTCCACGACATATCACAAGCCATCAACTGCCCATATCGACCAACGCAATGGCGAAGAATCGCATGGACTTGCCACATAACAGACTGCCAAATCGCCTTACGACTACGACGGCGACCAATCATTCAACGCGCAGACTTCTGCCACCAGATGGTATCAGAAAACGATTTCGAGCATCTACAATATCTCCCTCCACCAAGTCCAGGAACACCATCGAACATCGACCTATGCAACAACTTCCCCGCACAAAGGGAGCTAGCCCTGATTTTCATCGCCAACGCCCGGCTCTCAGTCTGCATCCGGAACGTCCTAGACGTCCAATGCAAGGAAAGCCAACTGCGATCCTCAGTCTCACCCAGCACCCCAACATCATCCACAAGCGACGACTCTTCCGATTACACACAAACCATCTACGTCTCCGAACGAATGCTCGCAGAATGGGCACACGCCCTCCCACACTCCTGCCAAACGAACCCCTCCGAGCCGCGCGATACAAACGAACATCCCACCCTCACCGTCCAACGCAGTCTCCTCCACATAACCTTCTACACCACCATCGCCGTCTTTCACCAATCGCGTCTCTTCCCTTCTTCGAATTTCTGCGTCCAGCACGCCTCGCAGCAGATCACGCGCGTGGCATTTGATCTGTTCCGAAGAGGGTTGCACAGTCGCCTGCCTATCATTGGCGTCACAGGGATCCTTGTCGCGCTGGTGATTCATATCTCTGAAATGAAGACGCCGCTTTCGCCTCAGAGAGAGGAGGCCACGAAGAACTTCCAGCTCGGTCTGGAGATTATGGCGAACCTTCGTGATGTCTATTCGGAGGCCAATCGGGCTACGTCGTGGGCACTGAAAATCATTCAGCAAAACCCGGCGTTTGCTGAAGGCTCGGGCGTATAGTGATCAGCCGAAGAGGGCTTTGTCGACTCGGACTGGTGAGGATACGATGTAACGGTTTCTTCTTCACTGGGTCGCGTTATGGATAATTTGATATTATAATGATAATAAATGTAATTGTATGCTCATGATTTCTTGCATGTGAATTTTGAACAAGCGAAGCAGCCTAATTATTCAGTCATCTGCCTCTCTTCTACATATCCACTTGCCTCAAATTTAGATCGGCTACTTGGTCTAGTAGCATCGACAACTCGGGATGCCGAGTGCTATGAAATGCCGAGCATGTGTTACATTCTTCCGATCGGTGACTTTTGTCAAACATGCCGATCGCTTCTACAGCGCCTGGTAACAAGTTTGACGCCACTCCAAAACCTCTTGAGAATTATTATAGATCAAGCAACCCAGTAGGAAACCAGGTAGCTATTTATTAAGGTATTTGAGGATTGGATCGGTTTAATACCACTTCGAGTCCTATGTATCATAGCTTTTAGGATTAACGACAGCTTGTCGTGAATAAAGAGCGGCGTCAAACTTCTTTCCAGCTATTGTACCTTACTACATCTGTGATAATTCACATCAAGTTCTTTCGGATATTTATTTCCTACCTAATACACTTTCTAACATCATTCATAAGGATAATCTGTTGACACATTTCGACATTTCCAACTCATTCAAACAAACAAAGACCGAACGAAGAAAGAAAACAACATATGAGATCACAAAATATTCAGAAATCATGAGAGATGAAAGTGTAGCTACACATAACATCACAGCAGTACCTGTTCCTGGGTTATGCAGAACTTAAATTCAGTCAAGAAGACCTTGCGTCTGCAGTTGGTATCGTCGGAACATCAACAACTTAGCACCCAGGCACTGCTGCGAGATATGATGGCGCAGCTCATCAACCGTGCGAGCAATAAACGACCTTCCTCGAAGAATGCGAGTTTTATCCCCCATACTCGCATTCGTATCAATACTCATGTACTCATAGTGATCATTTGTCATCTCGAACGGCGCGTTGCAGATGATCCAACACCCATTGCAGCGGTACATTGGAAGCGGCCCACTGCTACCCTGAGGAACAACAGGGAAAAGGGCCGTGATGAGGCCGTGCCGCTCGATTTCAGGTAGATTGAGTTGACGCGCAGGTACCTGCGAAGGATCGCCGTTTAATGGACGCAAGCTGGCGCCTCGAATGTATCGGTACATTTGCGCGTTAAATATATCGATGACAGAAGCTGAGACGCGACGATCAGGTGAAATGAGTTCGGCGGCATCGACCATCGCCTTGAGAGAGCCCCATTTCTGTAGCGCGGTGGAGAGGACGGTCTTCACTGCCACGAGCTCGATATCCATTGCCATCAGTTCATTTTCCGAGCCCCGCCATACACGTCCATTTGTCACGAGGATGGGCAAGGGGTCGAGCTCGAGCTCGTCGAGTGCGAAGGCATTTCTGGCTTCGGAGAGGAGGAGTGGCCAGTAGGCTTGGTTGAGCTCGCTGCAGTTCTCACAGAGGCGTTCGCAAGTTGTAAGGCATAAAATGGTTCCTCTTTCACCACAGGAACGACAATAAGGGAAGCGGAGCTCACGAGAGATGTTTGCGATGGGATGTAGGTAGTCCAGCCCGGTGAAGACGAGGAGAGGGAAGATCATTGGAGCCACTTTGTTTATTAGCCTGTACTGAGACTGGTACATACTGAAGGCAAGACCATATAGACATGCCTTGCCGAATCTCCGGAGCGAGTAGAGGTCTAAAAGGCCCAGAATGTTGTCTAGGATTTCTGTTGGGAACTTTGCGAGAGTACCCAGAGACAGCGGAGCGTCGACATCAACTTGTTGCTCCCAGGTCGGAATTCGGCAATGTAGATGACGATTTTTCTCAAACGGGTCCTTGACCAGGTGCTCGATGATTTCCTCGTCTCTCCAGGAATCGGGGTTGGTGACCTCTTGCCAGCGACGATCCGCCATCCACTCGGCGAAAGTTGACGCGTTCCACGTCGACATGGTATCAAGATCGAAACGAGGTGTGAGTTAGGATTGGTAATGGTTGTGTATTTGGATGGAAAGAGTTGAGAATGAAGTGGAGTGACAAATAAGTCAGTGAGGTGAGGTGGAGGATATCCGAAAGTGGAAGGAGGCACAACAATAAATGACAACAATCGAAGTGAATAAGATTATGATAACTAGGCACCACTCTACAGTGGCTGGAAAGAATTTTGGCGCTGCTCTCTATTCACGACAACTGTTGCTTATCCCCAGAACTAAGATACATCAAATCTAACGTAGTATCGAATCTGTTCGAATCCCCATGTATATTGATAAGGTAGCTAACTGGTTTTCTACTGGGTTTCTTGTTCTAGATAACTTGAATCTTCGGAGATTCAGCAGCGGTGTCGAAATTATTACTAGGCTCTGTAGGACAATCAGTAAAGTGGCTGTCATAACGATAGAAAGTTTATCATAGATTGAAGATTGAAATAAATGCTATTCACAAGGTTCACATAATACATGGTCGAAGAGGTCCGCAGACCAATCCATTACTATAGTATGTCCATCATTCAGGTCTACTCCACCTCTTCCATAGGGTTGGAGTTAGACAAATGATCCGTACGGACAATATAATCGTCCTCGTCCTCCTCAGCTGCACCATCTGCCATATCTTCATCATCGCCTTCCAGAGAGGCATCGGAATCCCCTCCAGTGCGAGCACTCTTGCCCTTCTTGCTGGCAACAGCCTTGCCCTTGCCCTTGATGCTGCTGCTGATCGAACTGCCACTCGGGCTACGGACCATACCTCCAGGCCACTGCTTCAGTCCTTTGATTCGGCCGTGAATCCCACCAGGGAATGGGACATCACCGTTCACAATGGGAATTTCTGGCGACTCTCCCATGTTAAACGCTTCCATGGCCTCAGCAATTGTCTGTGCCCCGCCACCAGCAGAATCCTGCTTGGCCTTGTCGACTGACTCGAAAGTTTGGCGGATTCGTTCGAAATGTTCTAATTCCTTGGCACTGCGTGGCTGTTAGTATGGCTTGCTCCGTTCATCGTCGCTGGTTCCATTTGAACTTACCTAACACTTGGGACCATTTCACTCTGAGCCGCCAAGAAATCTTCCTCGGTGACCATCACCGACACATCCTCAGGAGTTGCGAGATAGTCGAAGAAGTAGGCCGTACTGACCGGCCCGCCGGGCAGTTGCTTGATCTTATCATCAACGGCGGTAGATTTCCGTGTAATGGCTTTCAGCATCGCATCCGAGCACAATGCATACAAATCAGCACCGGTATACGTCAAAGGCAGTTTCTCGGAGACACGGTCCAGGGATAGATCCGGATGGAGGGCAAACTTCCTCGTAAGCGCCTCCATGATGGTAGCCTGCTTCCGGTGCGTGTCTGACACGCCCAGGTAGAGCATCTTATCGAAGCGACCCGGTCGAAGAAGAGCAGTATCCAGCAGATCAGGACGGTTAGTAGCACCAATGACGAATACACCACCACTGTTCTCTTCACCACCATTCATTCCGTCCAGCTCGGCAAGCATTTGACTGACGATACGATCCATAACACCACCGCTATCTCCTTGGTTACCACGCTTTGGTGCAACTGAGTCCAACTCGTCAAAGAAGACGACACAGGGACGGGCATCGCGGGCACGCTGGAACACACGTCGCACATTGGCTTCAGATTCACCAATGTACATGTTAAGTAACTCAGGACCCTTAACGGAGAAGAAATTCAGAGAAAACTCGGTAGCGATGGCCTTGGCAAGTAGAGTCTTTCCAGTACCAGGTGGACCATAGAACAGAATACCACTGCGCTTCTTCATGCCCTTGGCAAACAGCTCGGGTCGCTCAAGTGGCAGCTGAATAGTCTCAATTAGGGCATCCTTGACATTAGTCAAACCACCAACATCGTTCCAACCAACGTTAGGAATCTTCGGTGCACCGATCGAGTCAGCGAAGTTCTTTCGCGCAGCTTCAACAGCAAAATCGAAGTCCGCTTTAGTAATGCCTCGCGCACTGTCTCCACCAGCAAGTAAAATGTCTCGAACACAGACTTGCGATTCAGGGCGCTGCTTGCCAGCGGTCTCAACCAAGCTCTCTAGGCGTGCTGTTCTAGCCCCAGATGCACGCTCCACGACGTCGACCAAGTCACCAGCCACTAACGCGGCAGTCTTCAATGCGACGGTCCCCAGATCCACATCGGTAGACAGCTTGATTCCACGCTCAGAGACTGCGTTGCGGAGAATGCCTTCACGTTCTTTCTCTTCAGGGGCACCCATCTCAAACTCGTGAGTGAACATGCTACGGATGCCTTCTGGAATCTGCTCCACATCGCTGGTAGTAGCGATGATGACACGAGCATCATTCAAGATATCGGTCATCGCCGTCACCATGCGGTCGGCAGTCAGCACTTCGATATGCTTGATCAATAAGGCGGTGCAGCTTGCACCACAGTGGAAAGCTCGCTCTGCTCGAGCTTTGAGGTACGCTTCCGTCTTCACGTCGCCACCATTAGCACCGCCTTCGGTCAAGATATCATAGGCATCGATAGGGAAGGTATGGAGGCCAATATCAGCACAAGCACGGGTTGCGACGGTTGCTTTGCCATTGTGTCTTTGCTGGGATTTCAACAGAATAACGACAGGCTTCATGCCTAGTTGAATCGCACGGGGACTTGTTGCCGCAGCCATCAATTCTCGAAGCCGCTGCTGTAAAGGTGGGGTGAATGTCTGAGGTAATTCCGCAACAATACCATGGGGTGCCGATGTATCACCGATAGCCTTCGGGATCGTCTTCACTCCAAGCCAATATTCCCATCCGTTGCCCAGATTTCCGGGAACTCGACTGATATCGCTGCCGGCTTGAACCATGCGTGTGCTCGTAGGGTCAATGACCGCCACTCCACCCCATTGATCTTCCCCGGTCTCCTCGAGCTCTTCAACGCTGGTCGGAGCAACCTGGCCGACACGGAACCAAGCAACACCAACCTTGCGGCTCTCCGAGCCTGTGGAGTTAGAGCCCTGGCCTAATTTGGAAGTAATGTCATCCTCCTGGGCACCGTCACCTCCAGATGTCCCAGAGAACACTGCCCTACCGAGCCCCTCGTCAACACTGATACCGACAAGATCGCCGCTCTTCAAAATTCGACGCCGAGATTCAAAGTATTGCTTGAGTCCGGCAAAGAGTGCAGGCTGCAGCACTCTGTCCAAAGAAAGAGGGGTTGAGACCTTGAGAAGAGTGACTTCCTTGGCCAAAGGTGGGTTCTTTGCTGCACTGTTCTTCATTTGATGCAAAAGGCCAGGTTTGGAGGGGCCATTGGCGGTCGCAAATGTCATGGGGGAAATGCGAAGATACTTGGGGTTTTCGATGTTGCTGAGGAGCAAAGGAGGAACAAACACAGAAGGTGTCAAGCGTGTAGGAGCGCGCTGCGAGAAGCTTGAACGGCGATCGCCAGAGTGATTTATCGCATACCGAGGCTTCGGGGAAGGAAGGCCAGGAAGACCAAAGACCTTCACAGGCCGCCACTCGCCCGAGTCCTCAGGAGATTCGTTGAAACTGCCAAACTTAAGTGAGGCGAACATGTTTAGCTGGGGTTCCTCGGCCGCCTCAATACGCACCCAGTCACCTGAAAAGCATCCAATCTTGGCTAGAGTGCTGATATCCACAAAGATGAAGGAGTCGACATCCTCATCATCCCGGGGGCGAGGGTGTAGAACCTCGTTAGGCACTTGTTGTAGAAGCCCCTCGACTTTGAACACCTTGCCGCCACCGCGGCCGGGGCGCATAGTAGCCGATGTGAAATTGGACGTGACTGAACCTGGCGTGTGGATCCCATCCATTCGTCGTCCACCCGCTCGCGGTGTTGCCGATGTCATAGCAGACATAACACCCGAAGGCGCTTGGGGGAGCTCTGGGGCAGATAATGAAATCATGTCTTCGAGCGAGTCGTCGGATGAATCACTGACCGAGCCTGCTGATCCCTCAGTTTCGGACTCTTCGGCTGCGGAAGTGGTCTCCATTTCGGTCCCGCTCTCCCCAGGCTTATCCTCGGCGGCGGAATAGAACTGTTCGTTTGAAGTATCATCGGCCTCGTCTTCAGCCACCTGCTTTAAGAGTGCAGATCGCGGAGGAAGGGTTTGCGGTGCTCGATTACCCTGAGGACGTGCTTGTACGAGGACAACCTTGGTAGTTGGCATCAATAGACCCTGTGATACCGGCTCACAGAATGAGATTCTGGCAGGTGGGGCGGGGGCATAAGTGATTGGGTGGGGAGGAAGAGGAAGAGGAAGCACATCGCCGACATGGACAATTTGCTGCGCAGCCAGCGCCTCGCGCACCGCCGCGGTCAGTCGCTGCTCCGCATCGGCAGCGGCCTTCTTGGAAAGCTTCTTTGTATCGGCGACCTTTCCTTTAGGCCAAATCCCGTTCGGGCCGTTTGCGTTGCCGGAAAAGCCACCTCCAAACTTGCTTTGTACGTCATCATGGTTTCGGAGTAAATGCCGCTCGACCGTTACAAAGACTGTGTCGAGATGCAAGGGGGCTACATCGAGGATGCGGATCTCCACCGCCCGATGCGTCTGCAATGAGTTTCGGGACGAGTCTAATTTACCGAGGGCCTGTAGGAACGGTTGAAGAGAGTCTGCGGAGTCGGGGAATAGCACAGTCGAATGCGACATAGGCGCATGTGTTCTCTCGGTTGATTGAATTCGCACGGGTAGGATCGTCCATGCCTGATCTTCCACCGAGGAGAAGGTCGCGGAATGCGGGGAAACAGCGACATACAAAATTTCATTGTTGGTCGCGGCGCCTATGAGTTAAAAAGCAAATTGAAGTCAGTTCTGACTCCATTGAAGAGTTCATCGTCCGTCTACCGAGGTTAAGATTACTCACCCTGAATAGCCTGCTGGGGGAAGAGATCGCTGGCCAGGTCCTCGGACAATACACCGACGTTGCCGCGCAGCTGAGGATCCAGCGCCAGACGCGCAGCAACTGGGGGCTTATTGCGTTGCCTTCGCTTGCCGGCTCTCTTTCGGCGCTGCCTGGGCTGGTGAGAGCTTTGCCCGTAGTGTTCAAAGTCCATGGCGGGCGATGGGGGGCGGGGAGGGACTTCCAATTGCCGTCGGGAAAGAGCGGAGAAGTGGAAGAAACAAAGGCAATGGAGAACAAGAGGTCAGTCAATGTTCACCAAGCCGCCGAGCTCATCGGATAGTCAGGAGAGCTAGCAAGCAAAGAGAATCGCGGGGGAGAAGGTAATGCGCCGGAGTAGAATCCGGGGGAAGTCCAGTCAACACTCGGCACCGCCCGCTTCGTTCTGCCACTTCCCGGTGCCGAGGTCCAATGTGGACTACTATGATCGGTAGGTTACCCTTAGGGTAGGTAGAGTTAAGTGTTTATGACTAGATACCTAGGTAGATTACTCCGTTGGAAATGAAGAATTAGAACAATCGAGATGTCCTCGTGTAATTCACTCCAGTGATTCAGGCATTTCAAGTAGTTAGTTGAAACCCTGACTGGCGTGGCTATCCGGGGATCTCATTGGTTGTCGGCCTGTGATCCGGGAGCTTACACGGAGTACCCCAAAGGGAACTTGAACATTCCTAAAACATATACCAGCAATTTAAGAAGGATTTAATAATGTGGGGGTTTTATCCAATTACGATTCAGTGTGTCACTGCGAGGAAAATATGCACATCTAGCCAAAATTTCCCTCAATTCCAACAACTTGAATGAAGATATATTTAACCTCGGGTACTTCCGAGCCCCTCGGGCTTCAACTTGAACTGATACCAGTAGATGGCAGCACTCATCATGGATGGCTCGGAGGGTCCGAACTCCGAACCAGAGGCCATTACTAGTAACTTCAAAACTTCAAGTTCAACCTTGGAAGTTCGATGTACGTGGATCATTTCCCCTGCGGCAGCGACGGCTATAGCGCCAGGGTTCCTTGAGCTTACGATCTTGAACAAGACGAACTGGTGTATCTCTGTTCAAATAATCTTCGACCCCGCTCCTCTGCCCAGGCCAAGAAAACATTCGTAATGTTGATGGTCCGACAATAATGTGTGATGCCTAACCTTCCAAGGCTGTCAAAACCAAGGCTAGGTCATGGCAGATTGCGGCCGAGAACATAATGATCAATCGAAAATTATGCTTCAAAAAGTCGCAGACTTCAGAAAGTCCGGCATCCTACGCCGCTCTCGACATGATTGCGGAGCTTTCAGACCTTATCTCGTGCACTGGTATGAGTTATGGATCATGGTGGGTACGCCTAACGACCATTTAACCTTGAATGAAAGCGACGACTTATACATAGTGCCTGCAGGGTGTTCATGATTATAGTGTCATGATCCCCATGTTCGCCTTTATGACAAAACGAACTGCAAGACTGTGGTGCTTATTTTCGCTGCGCTCCTTTTGCTAGACTCATTTGGGTACTAGTTATTGGGTTTTGCCTTCTTTCCCATTTGTATAAATTTTTGAATTACCTTGGTTCTAGAACACTACCTACTACTGTAGGCAGTGGTAGACAAGGAAGCGCTCTAGTAACGCCGAGAAAACAAATAAGCTATATCCATGAATGTTTCTCTTGATATCAGATCTAGTTCCTTATCCATCATGCAATGCTCTGACATTGATTGGTGGGGGAACGGTGGACTCCATTTCGGCCGGGATGAATTAAGAGGCTAACTCCTGCAGAACCAGTTCGCGGGGCGTACGGAGTACATATCCACAAAGCGATCCAGAAACGGCCATGCCAGGTTTCCCGCTCGGTCCTGACCCTGGGAACCCTTAGGCCGAGACTCTTGCAGAATCAGTCTCTGGCAGACCAGCAATCGATTTTTATGGAATCCAGCTGCCTATTGTTTGTACCTGCAGCGCTTTAATCCCCTCTTCTCATCAGAATTGCGTGGACGTGGCGTTGATTTATTTACTTACAATGCTGGGCTTCTGATGGTTTCACAAATGCCGACGTCTTACTCACAAGAACAGGGTTATGCTCGCATACTTCTAGACTGCTTCTAATTAAGAACAGTGAATATCCCTCTGGAACAGTCTATGGCCTCAATGAGAACACACAGTCGGCCCGGTCGCGAACCATCCACAGCTGGTTATCTTTTACACTGATCTGTAGTGTGCCCGTATTCAAAGGGTTGCGCCAAGAATCTTACGAGCTCCTACAAACCTTTTTTTTTGGAACGGGGCATTTCTTGGCACTTTGCTCGTAAGTTTTAGTGTCTAGGCAGCAGAGGCTGCGCAGTCGCGGGAACCAAGCCTCACAGGAGTGGCGAAGCATGCCACCTGGCAAGCATCCAGTGGGTGCCCGTGCGTTCGGTGCCCTGGGCGATCAGCGGTCGGTGTAGACAGACATGAGCGGACACGGTGCAATCAGGCAGCCGACAAGGAAGATACTGCCCCGGTCCAATGGATTGGGGAATGTTTTGTGAGATCGGACACGGACTGTCCGAACGGCCCGGAGCCTTTGGAGGAGGCTCAAAGTCACGTGTCTTGCGTAAGTGGAGGAATGGAGGAACGCGAAATGTGGGCCACTCGCTGTGAATGTTGGGGCGACAAGGCTGAAGTGGATTGTCCGATTGGAATGGACGGAATGGACTGTCTTGGACTACTGCAGTGATGATGTCTTAATACGAGAGAGTGTACTAGTGTAGAGTGCTGGGTGAGCCGACAGAGGGAGATGCAGAAAAATCTGGCAACCTATACTAGGTGGCTAAATAAACCGAGCTGACGACAGTGCAGGCAGTGACTTTTTGATTTTTTCCAGGGGTCCAGCGCTAACACCAAGTGATGCGGCTCTCGGAACTGCCTTTGGCCCTTTTCCGTGGTTTCCAATTTTGGAATATGTAGTTTACAGTACAGGTCTGTATTGTGACCGTCAGAGTCTACCCGTGATCCCAAGGAGCATACTGCCATAGCTGCCCCAGGGTCAACCCGGGCTGTACTGACTGTGTATTGATACTCACCCACTCACCGCCCAATCAAGCCAAACCCAAACGGCTCAGCCTTCGCCCCTCGCCCAATCTAGTCTAGCGGGCTTTCGTCTATCAGGCAGACATCGTCCGACGCGGTGTCATCTTTCCCCATCTTCAGTCGATCTGGTCCTTTCTTCTGGTTTCTGTTGCGCTTGATCTGTGAACCGTCAAATTTAAACCTATACTATCTGCTATCGCCCGTCTGAAAGAATCGCTTTGCAACTTTCGCTTTTGCTTGGTTTGCCCAGGTTCCCCCACCCTAAACGGGCGCCATCTCGATTCGCTTCGAGCGCAAACACCGGCTCATCCGGAGCGAGGACTTTCGTCGAGCGTGAGCGCCGATCTAGCCGGCTCTCTTGTCGATATTTCATCTCTTTCTGTCTCAAATTCGCCCTGCTGTGCACTTCGACTCATCTGCCGTATCTCTTTGGCGTCGTGAGAGGCTCCCCGCTGCCTCTTATATACAACGCCCCCCTCGGCAGAGCCTCAGGACAGTCTGGATCGATTTAGCTAGTCTCTGACTCGACCACATATCACTCTCGAATCAGCTGGAACGTCAAATCCATTTGTGAGTCACCGCAGAAGGAGATCCAATCATCGGGATCACTTCTGTCCCACACCGTGTCTGCTGCCTGTATGCTCACGCCGGCCCCCACGCAGAGCCAGCCCATCATGACTGCCTCTCAAGTTGACACTGGCCGCGTCCACCCACGTCGCCGGCCCAACATAAACTCGAACCTCCCATCTATCCAGACCGAGTCCCCCTCTGGTCCATCCAAGATGCCCTTGCGGAAAGGAGAGACCTTCAACACCCCCACCAGTCCCCCATCCATTGACCAAGACCCTGTCTTGAGCATTCGCTCCCTTCCTCGTCGTGCTCCCACCTCGCTCGACGCCATTACTTCTAGTGAGCAGCGAATGGCGTCCATTCTAGACCGCCTGACTCTCGAAGACTCGCCGGAGGAGAAGCAGTCGACCACTTCCAAAGAAAACCGTCCCCGTTCGCGTGCAACTTCCACGGCCGATGTAAATGACACTGGCTCCAGCAAATCGTCCAAAAAGGATGATGAGAACCAGTCCTCCCCGCAAGACAAGAAAGTCTCCTTGGAAGAGGGACATGACTCGGACAGCGGGTTGGGTTCATCTATCAGTAGTGTGGAGAGCACGTCTCCTCTGAGCAAAGCTAGTAAGTGGACTCATAATTGTGGTACTGATGAAACCTTATTTGGCCCGCATTGTCTGACTCCCAACTCGATAGTGAATGGCGACACTCATGACCGGTCAGCAATCACCACATCCGCAGAGGCTTTTGAGGCCGGCTCAACCCCCAAGAGACAATTGGGTCTTGCTGCCTGCAAACAAATTGAGAAATTTGTTTTGGTTCCCATTCTGAAGGAACCTAAGCTCAAACCCTTCCACCCTCTGGTTCGTAGCGTTCCATCCCGCATTGTCAAAAGACAGATTGTCTGCCTGCGGGATCTCGAAAAGACCCTCTTGTGGCTCGCACCGGTAAGTCCCCGTTCTCTCCATTTTTCATTCACGCTATCGAGGACTCCTCCTTGGCTCATAAATTGTTCTTCGTTCCGATAGAAGTCGACATCTTCTCGACATGCCTATCTCAACTTCGCCGAGTTTACGATTCAATGTCTGCATACTTCGGCTTCGCATTTGAACGACCGTGACCAGCGATTACCAGCCGACCGCCCTTACACTAACGGATATTTTGTCGATCTCGTTTCCCAGGTCCGCCGCTACGCCGCGATGATTCGTGCCTCGCAAGAGCGGGTGCAAGCCGCCCAGGGGGAGAAGAAGACTTCGATGTATGTTTTAATGCCGCTGCGGATCGTTTCATCCGATTCTCATCGAATATTCAGTACTAATCCCCATTCCAGTGTCTCCGAAGCTGCTCTCGAAGGCGGCCTGTCCATCAATGGCAAGCCTGCCGAGCTCATTGTGACCCAGAATGGCAAACCCATTTCTATGCGAACGGGAAAGCCGTATAGCCCCGAAAGCCCGTTCATTTTCAAGCGTACCATCAGTTTTGACCAGTCGACCGATGAAGGTGTCCAGCGTTCCATGGCTCGTCGCAAGAAGAATGCTCCTCCCATGGACATTAACCAGAAATGCAAGGACTGTGACAAGGTTTTCAAGCGCCCTTGCGACCTGACCAAGCACGAGAAAACTCATTCTCGTCCCTGGAAGTGCACTCATGCTGGCTGCAAGTATGAAAGCCTCGGATGGCCCACCGAGAAGGAGCGCGACCGCCACATGAATGACAAGCATTCGGACCGACCTGCACTTTTCAAGTGCAGCTTCCAGCCTTGCACCTATGCCTCGAAGCGTGAGAGCAACTGCAAGCAGCACATGGAAAAGGCCCACGGTTGGGTCTATGTTCGCTCCAAGAATAACGCTCGTGGAGGCAGCAAGCGTGGCTCATCCCTGCAAGCTACTCCTCGCACTCCAAGTGTTTCCACTCCCGCTTCGCGGCCCGCTGATTTCCCCACCCCTGTGTCGGGTCCCAGTGCCTCGCCATGTGATCCCCCGATGTGGCCAGATAATATGCCATTCAACTTCAATGATCCCCCTGCGCCGGCTCGCAGCGACGATTTTCCCCCACTCTTCGAGACTTCTCCCTTCTCTGGGACAAGCAGCTCGACCAACATGGGCAATGACTTCAGTTTGTTCACCTCGGCCAATCTCGATGCCATGGAGACCCAGTTCGGGCAAGGTGACCCGAATGGCCTCATCTCCTCGCTGTCGATGCACCGCCAATCCATGAATTCCATGTCTGTGCCTTCGGCTGGATCTGTTCCCGACCTAATGGCCCCGTCTATGTCGTTTGATGGATCGCCGCTCGCCAGCAACACTGATCACAGCCTGAGCTTTGATTACGAGTGGAACCGGCTTGACACATCTAACATGCAGGAGGACTACTCGGCCCCCAACATGCAGCTTCCCACTCCGGCTTACGCGGATAACAGTGGTCTGAAGCCCGCCATGGGAGATATGAATATGGCTCAGAACTACAACTACGCCGCGCATGGCAATGTTTCCGGGCTTTCGCCCAATGCGCAGGGCAACTTGATGCTGTACTCCCCTGACTCCACTGGAGCGGAAGAGCATCTCCAAAGCCTTTATAAGTCTGCTGGTCAGCAGGGAAACACCGATTTCCCCCTTTATGACAACACCAACATCACGATGAACAACATGATGCATCCGAACAACCGCTACATGGCTCGCCCACAACAGGCGCAACAGCAGCACCAGGTGCAGCAGCCCACTCCTCAGCACATGGGCTCGATGGGCTACGTCCCAACCTCGGAGTCTATGTTCCCACCCCTCACCGAGCAAGATATGCTCCGCAGCATGCCTGGATGGGAATCACAGGACATGAACCACGACGCGTGGTTGCTCCAGGAGATGGAGTACAAGAAATAGACGGTTGCTTGAAGCAAGATAGGCATGGCTGCGCCATGCTAGTGAATATTTCTGTTCCACTTTTTTTTTTTCTTTTTCTCCCCTGTCTGTTCTCAGCAAGCGACTGATATGATTTTTATTGTGTCTTTTTCTGGTGATGTACTCTGATGTACCCCCCTTTTTGATCTTTTTCCACTGGTGAAGCAAAATCGAATGTGTGGCTACGGTGATCTACGCCTTGTCCAATACCTGGAGTGACTGTTTGAGATGTGAGGATGTAATGACGATCTAAAGAGTGTGGGGAATAGTTCCATACATTCCATACATGTTTTCCTTGATCCTTTGATCTTGTTTGAAGCAGGGTAGAATGAATTCGAATTACATTACCATGAACCTAACTATGTACAATGAGATGTCAGTAAATGCTTATACTCGGCAGGATTGAAGCAGATGAGTGACTCGGTAGTCCATCAATGCTATTGATATCACTATTGATAGGACTAGTGATTGTCATCATTACCTCTGGTAATTACTGGACCCACCAGACAACAAGTAAACTATACCAATGACGCGGCGCATTGGCGCAGACTGTCCTACTCTGTCCGCATCCCTTCCCCCATTTTCTCTAATCCCCCCATTCCCTGTAGGGCTCCAGGTTACAGCCCAATAATCTGTGGCTGTGGCTATCCCCACTCCCCTAACCCAGTGGAGATCTCGGCATAAGTCATCTGAGCTGCTTTGATTTGCACTTGGCAAATGCCAATATAGGCAACAGTGATCTTTTCTTCAGCCCTGTCGTTCATGGCATATTTTTGGAGGCGTCGGCATGAGATCGGTGGCGCCAATTCGAGCCAAGAGTTCGCTTGGATAGTGCGAGTGCGAAATCAGTGCGAGAGCAAGAATAGTACAGTAATATGAGGGGATGAGGGGATATTAGGGTAGTGTTAGCCATGATCCATCATATGTCAGGTACTCCGCCGTTGTTAGCGCTGGCAATACTTAACGGAAGTACCACTGGCAGCAAGTTACACATTCAATCTGCGACGGAGACGTTTCGGGTGACATCTGCCCCGCCGTGTTCTTATTTGAATCGAATCTTCCTTTTTAAGTGTTACGGAGGACTACTACTCTAATTTCTACATTTGACTTCAACCACCTCCTTTAATCGCCCCCACCAAGTTGACTTCGAAGCCTCGTTGCGGCAACCGGATTCCGCCCCGCCTAACCTTGGAGAGAGGGACTGCACCAGGCAGCTTCCTCTTCTTTCTTTTCCCTCTTCTACACTCTCTCCTCCTCAACAACCCCCCCAGAAGCTCAACAAGATGCAGTCTGATCCCGCTATCCCCCGGGACCGTGACGCGCTCGCCTCTACCCCGGCCCCGGGTCAAATCCTGACGGGCAAGCAAGAACACTGTAAGATTACCCATGACTATGACCATGGCCATGCCTATTCCCATGGTCTCCATTCAATCCAGGTCATCTGCGAGCTTCGTGTGAGCTTCGCAGCAGTGAGACAACCGTTGACCCGCTGTGCTCATTCCAGACCTCAAGCGCGAGCTCATCGCCCGCCAGGTGCGGAGTGAAATCAACGAGCTCAACTCCCCCACCGCATTGCAGCGATTCGGCGCCCCCTTTCGATCCGAGTTTGGCGAGGTTGCCCCCGTCGACTCGGAGCTGCCTATCCTCCGCTACATCTTCGTCCATCACGTTCGCAACTTCCCCTTTCTCGACCAGGCCAAGGAGAAGGAGTTTTGGCAGGATAAGCTACAAGTGGTGCGTTTCAATGCCCCTCTCTACACCCCGAACCTTCTCCCCCGGTGAGTTTTGGAGGTGCTGATTCTGACTGCGAATGGTAGTTCCTGGAATCCTTTGCCAATAAGCATGTCTCATCCTCGGAGGATCGGCTGGAGGAGACAAAGCGCCGGAAACTGGCGCGCAAATGCGAGAAGCTTGTCGAGCTGATGATGGTTTCCGGTGTTCCGACCGCTTCGGGCTACGAGGAGCGCATTCAGTTCTCGGAGATGGAGGTCGTGGAACGTGGTGCCAATGATAATGGCTTGCTCGTGAACATGCCCGAAGGCCACGCAATCAACGGCTGGGACGTGAATGTGGCTGCGGTCCGAGTGACGTCTGTCAAGCGGACGGTTCGATACCACCAACATGCTGTGAGTTTTGACCCGGTCACGTTCAAGCTGTACATGATTTAACTGGGTTTCGTATAGGAATTTATCCTCCGGGTACGCCGCGGCACCGAAGACGAGATCCACGTCGGCAGGAGATACGGTGAATTCGTGAAGCTGCACAGGAGACTGCGCACCGAGTTCCCCGGAAAGCATCTCCCTCCTATCCCCCGCAAGAACAAGACTTCTACAAGCTCTAGCTGGTTCGGTAACACAGAAGACGACGCTTCCTCTGTATCATCCCTCTCAACACAGGATGCCAGCGTCGCCGCCGACGATGCACCCTCCACATCGGGGATTACTGGTCGAACGCTGGCCCCTGGCGGTCATCGACGATCAGTCTCGCGTGGGTCTATGCGATCAACCAAGTCTACCTCTGCACGGGCTTCCTCAACCGATGTCACAAGGGAGACCGTCCTGTATCGCGAGGAGCAACGTGTATCTCTACGTGCCTTCCTCCGCACCTTATTACAGAACAAGCGCATTGCCGAGTCCAAATCCATGGAGGAGTTCCTGACAGCCAAACCGGTGTCGTTGAATGAGGAGGAGCTACTCGACGTGGACAGGCGCAAGGCGATGGATGCCGTCAGAATTGAAGAGCAGAAGCGATTTTACGAGATTGCGCGGCAGCGCGCTGCGGAGCTAGATGTGTATATGGAGAAGTTCCGCCGGGATATCGTGGAGAGTAGTGAGTTATTCTTCACTGGCTGCAGGGCAAGAGATCCCTAGCTAACCAATTCACACAGATGGATTGACGAAGCTTTTTGCGGAGATTCGCGAAAAGTCATGTATTGCAGAGCTCAGCCCGCAATACCAAAAATTCGCCGAGTGGCTTCGTATAGAGGTTGCCGCTACGGTTTACCACTTATTCCTTGCCGAGGATAACTCCCCCGAACTATTTGCGCAGGCGAAGCGGATCCATGGCCTTGTTCCATATACCCTGTTGAAGAATGTTATCCGCATCGCGAACCCCGCCGCGGTCATGTCTGGTGTTCTGGATCTCTTCTGTGCTCAGCCCTTCGGTTCGCGCTCATTGCTACAACGGATCTTCTCCTTGACACTAAATGACAGCATTAAGGATTTCCAAAAATCAATAACTTCATTGGCAGGCAAGGTTGATGATGCTGTTGTGTCTGAGAAGCTGAAGAACTTTGTCAACGCAGACGAGATCATCAAGAATGAAATTCGAGAAGAGGCCGATTCGGAAGATACCGATCTCATTGTTGTCATTCTCCGTTCCGAGCTTTTGTCCCCAGAGCTCAACGCCGAGCAAATTGGCAAGGTCTTCAACGGCTGGGTGGCTTGGAACAACGCGGTGGACAACGTTGACGTCGAGATGCAGCAAGGAGCCCAATGGTTCGCCAATATGAAGCAGCTTCTCAAACTGTACACCCGCCAGCGCGACAAGGCCATGATGCTTAGTATCGTCGAGGAACCTACAACGCTGCAGCTGTTCCGTGATCTTTTTACTATCTTCTATGAGCCGCTGGTCCGCGTGTACAAATCCGCCAACGTGTACAGCAGTATCACCGATTTTGCCGTCTTCGCCGACGATGCGATCGCCGTGATCGAAAGTGCACAGCGCCAGGATGCCTCGGCGGATCCTAACCAGACCGTCCAGGCCTTCATCGACCTGTGCGCTCGCCACGAGGACAACTTCTACAAGTTTATCCACGAGGTTCACATCCATGACAACGGCCTGTTCCAGTCCTTGATGAGCTGGATCGAGGAGATCTTGGAATTCCTGCGCAAGGGCCCGAAAGCAGGCGAAGGTGGCAAGCTCGATATGAACGCCCTGTTCCAGGGTGCTGTTGGTGTGGGCCAGATTGACAAGGACGCTGCGCTTTTGGAGATCAACGCGCTCATCAAATGGCAGGAAGATCGCAAGAGGTGGCATCTGAACAAGACGCGGCAAAAGATGGCTGCCGAGGGAACTGGTAATGAGTCGATCCCGGGCAGTGCTACGTTCAAGGGCAGTGACTTCGGTCTTGATGAGGTATGTTTTATAAACTTAATGCAGCGAAAAAGTACATATATGTCTAACTCAACCCTAGGCCGATCTCGAAGATCTCGTCATCTCTGATGAAGGATCCGACTCGGAAGAAGAAGCTGCTGACGAGGAAGAGCTGGATGATCCTATCGCTGTTGAGCGTCGCCGCCGCCACAAGAAACAAGACCAGCTCCGGCGCACGGCGGGTGAACCTGTCAAGCCGGAAGTTACTGAGATTCTCAAGCTTACGGATCCTTTCGTGGTGATGCTGCGCTACGTGTTGGCCGACTAAACCAGTTGGCTCTGCCGTGCTCTGCGATACAATTCCATCCTGGCGTTCTGCTACCTCAGCCTTGTTCATTTGCATTCAACATTCATAGCTCTGTGTTAATTCCGCTTCACTTGATACATCGCATGTTTGATTCCCCGTCGTGCTATTTATATTTGCTCTTCGCTATTCGCTGTTCATGCTTTACCGTCCACTATGCTCTGGACTGGCCTTATTTAAACAAATGGGGGTTGAGAAGACTAGATAGTGACAATCCCGAAACTCCCCACCAATACACTAGATAGAATCCCGGAGGAAATTGAATCAAAAACGCCACAATGGGAATATGAAAACAAAACAAACCGAAGTAAAAAGCCATGCCCAATCCTAACTTGAAAGTCACATTTTCCGCATATACTCCCGTAACGCCGAGATCGCATTCCCATTCCTCATCCACTGAACCCCCTGATCCAACGCCGTCAATCCCTCAGCACAAGTAAGTCTCGGATCCGCACCAGCCTCAATCAAAACGCGGACAAGCTCAACCTGATCCTGAAGCACGGCAATAAAAAGCGGCGTCTGACCCGCCGTATTCCTGGCATTGACGTCCGCGACCCGAGGTGGTCGAAGCAACAATTTCACTACCGACACATGATTTCTCTCCACGGCCGCATGTAATGGCGTCGTCCCGCCTACATCGGCATTCAACAAGTCCACCCGCTCACACTCCTTTAACGTCGCTACCATCCCCTCATCCCCCGCACTAGCAGCTGCCAGAAGCGGACATTGGTGTTTCCAACTATCGCTCAGGTTCGGATTGGTCTTTTCCCATGTTAGGAGGAACCGCACGACTTCGCGGTGACCCCGTTCCACGGCAATCGAGAATGCGCCTCGACCGTGGTGTCCGCTTAGTCCCGTCCCGTTGGTATGACCGTTGGTGTGACCGTTGCCGTTGCCGTTCCCCGCCCCCGCATTCGCATTCGCA